>CAOJBK012604907.1:0-11241 GCA_948294925.1 Codiaeum variegatum | reverse complement strand
TCAATAGTAATTTGCATATTTAAAGAGTGAATGGTCACAAATAACTCACCTTGAAGTGGCCTTTGCACAGATTCATCTTGACTAGCATCTTCAAGAGATGGCATGTCATCATAACTTTCATGATTATCATCCTCATCACTTATATATGTTACTTCACCTCCCTTGATGATCATATTCCTCTTGTTTAGACATCAGGAAGAGATATGTTTATAACCCAAACGCTTAAAGCACTAAATTTTATTGGGTTACTTCTCATCTCCCTTAGGCTTTGGCTTGATATTGGCTTCTTCCTTACTAGTTTTATTACCTTCACTGGGCTTGTTAAATGTCTTATCATTACCTTTCTAATTTGATTTCAAATTTGAACTAGATGAGGTAGAAGTATATTTTCCCTCTTTAGTCTTTAATTACTTTTCAATCTTGATAGCCATTTGCAACATGTCTTCAAGTTTAACATAATGTTTCAACTCAACCATATTAGTAATATCTTTATTCAACCCATGTAAAAATCTTACCATTGTTACCTCTTGGTCCTCTTCTAGGTTAGCCCTTATTATAACCTTCTCCATAGCTTGAAAGTACTCTTCCACACTCTTAAATCGTTGTACTAGATTTTGAAACTTGTTATACAATTCTTTATAGTATTCTTTAGGAATAAAGCTCTTACTCATGATGGCATTCATGTCATCCTAATTATCAATAAGATGCTCTCTGTTGCATCGTCTACTTGTTACCAATTGATCCGACCAAATAGCAGTATAATCAGTAAACTCAACAATAACTAACTTTAGCTTTTTATCTTCAGAGTAGTTATGACATTTAAAAACCCTGTCAACTTTTCTTTCCCACTCTGGGTAGGCTTCAGGATCACTTTTACCTTAAAATCTTAGGATTTTCATCTTGATACTACCTAAATTACTATCTCTATTTTGTATAACTATAGTTCCATTAGAATCTTCATCATCATCTATGTTGTCTAACCTACTCCTAATACGATTGTTATTAGAACTTTGCTCCCTTTGATGACTAGATTCTATTTTATCCATTCCATCAGCTATATCTCCCCATTCCATTCCAAAATCAAGACTTATTTTATCAAGAGTTCCATTTATGGCTTTCATATAGGTTTTCATGTCAGGAATACTTTCCTCATTTTCTTTAGACATGATTCCTATAAAACAAAGTTATCACAAAAAATAGAAAGAACCTCTCAATCATTCCTTTATGTGTTTCATTCAATGATATCACTCAAGTTCACACATGTTTCACACAAATTGTTAGGCTTTTATCTAGATGAACTCACACTCT
Source organism: Codiaeum variegatum (assembly GCA_948294925.1). NCBI lineage: Eukaryota > Viridiplantae > Streptophyta > Magnoliopsida > Malpighiales > Euphorbiaceae > Codiaeum > Codiaeum variegatum. Next base: position 9,933 of record CAOJBK012604907.1, on the reverse strand, counting down.
TGCCTATTACCGCTCAATTTTCTTAATCTCAGTTCTTATAGAACTAACACAAATTACCAATATTGAACCCAAATTCTTTGTAAAAAACAACACAAAACCCAATTTTAAACTTTTAAAATTTCAATCAACACTCAAGTATGAAAAATAAGAAAGTAAGCAGGTGAACAAAACTTGACTTAAAAATAAAAAAAAATATATTTTTTTAAGCCAAAGAAAATGCAATCAAATAAATTTTGGCTGCACAAAAACCTGTGCACCAATTTTAATTCAAGTATTTTTTAAATATTTTTTTAGTTTTTTTTCTCAAACAACTTTTATTTGCTAGGGTTTATATTGGATGAATCTAACCCTTTTGAATAAAAGTAAAAAGAATTATCAGCAATTATTATTATTTTAATAGAGAAGAATAGAATCAAATAATGCGGAAAAAAAATAAAAGATAGATAAACCAAATCTTCTTAAAGTTAGGCTTTAGTACTAAACATATGTGATCCCTACCTATAAGTTGAGGTACAACCCAAATCAATATGTTTAGAACTTTGCCAAGGATCGTTCAAGTAGTAGGTAATTTGATTGATGGAGTTAAAACCCTTGTTTATATATGAAGCAAGATCTTTAACTATAAAAAAAATGTATGTCTCAAAATTTCAAAAACTTAATAATAAGTTTTGAAATTGATTTAACAAAGTAGAATTTTGAAAATAATATAAACAATTTGTAAAGTTCATAAAGAACAAAGTAAAGGAAGTAACCCTCACTTTATTTCATACAAGGTTTATCGTTAGACAATTAACTTTAGAGCAAGGTTGAATTTAGGGTATTTATAGGGAGAATTCCCTTTACAATTATAATAAGTAATAGGAAAGGAAATCTTCCCTAAAGAGGAATTAAACCATAACTTGAAAAATAAGAAATATAATTTATTCCTATTATTAAACATATTAACTAAATAAAATAAATCTTTAAAAAGTCAAATCCTTCACCAACTTGAAAAATATTTCTTTTTCCAATTTAGAAAAATACTCCTTTTCCAATTAGGAGAAGTATATATGGTCATCCTTATTTTGGAAGGAGATTAATCCTTTTACCTTTGACTTATTGATTGTTGACTTTGACATCGACTTTTAGAAAATTCTAAAATTTATTGGATTTCCCTAGAACACTCTTGAATCTTCCTTTATTGACTCAAAATAGTAAATAGTAAATTAAATAGCTTCCACATAAGAAATTAAGGTCATTAACTCATGCTCTTCATCAAAATCATGATCACCATTACTTGAATTCATATATTTGTCTAACACATGCATGATGAATGAATTCAAAGCTTTCTTGAAATTATTTACTCTTGATCTCTCATAATGTAATGGAAAAGGATAAATAAGTTTGCTAACTTTCTTTGAGGGTTCCTTGATTGCATCAATGATAGATGCCAAAGAGTAGGTAATATAAGGAGAAGGAATGAGATGCCCTTGACTAACTTTATTGTGATTGAAATTTTTGATGTATGGGGTGTCAATTTTATGGGATTGTTTCCTGTTTCTTTTGGATTTCAATATATTTTAGTTGGTGTTGATTATGTTTTGATGTGGGTGGAAGCAATTCCTACCCGGACTAATGATGCTAATGTTATGGTTAGTTTTGTTAAAGATTTTATCTTTAGTAGGTACGGCATTCCAAGAGTCATCGTTAGTAATAGGGGAAGCCATTTTTGCAATAAAATATTGGAGAAACTACTAAGCAAACATGGTGTGAAGAATAAAGTGGCAACTCAATATCATCCTCAGACTTTAGGACAAGTTGAGATCTCAAACAAACAATTCAAAGGAATCCTTAAGAAAATGGTTAACTCATTGAGGAAGGATTGGTCTAATCGAGTAAACGAAGCTCTATGGGCTTATAGGACTACTTATAAAACTCCAATTAGTATGAGTCTTTTTAGGTTAGTATTTGGCAAGGCTTTCCATTTACCAATTGAGCTAAAGTATAAGGCTTATCGGGCAATCAAGGCCCTAAACTTTGATTTAAAGCAAGCAAAAAAAATAGATGTTGCAGCCATCAGAATTAGATGAGCTTCAGAATGAAGCATATGAAAGTGTAAGGATTTGAAAAGAGAAGACAAAATGAGCTTCATGATCGAAGGCTTCTTCATAAGCACTTCGAACCAGGTACAAAAGTCTTTCTCATTAACTCTTGCATTAAACTTTTTCCTGGAAAATGAAAATCACGTTGGAGTGGACCTTTTAAGGTACTTCATATGTATCCTTTGAGAGCGATCAAATTGCTGAACTAAAAACCTAATGAGAAATTTACTATTAATGGTCATAGAGTTAAGTAGTATTTTGGTAGTTTGGATGAAATCAAGGAAGTTGAAAGATTTTTTCTTCAAGATCCTTGAATTCATCCATAATGTCTAGCTAAAAAGACATTAAAGAAGCACTAAGTGGGAGGTAGCCCACTAAATTATATTGTTTTTTAGGTTTGTTTTTCTTTTCATTTAAGTTTTTATGTTTAATTCCATATTTAACACTGGTATGTGTTGATTTATGAGTTTTTAGGAATCTAAGGTGTTTATAGAGCTAAAAAGGGTATTAAAGAGTGTGGTAAGTAATATGTAAAAGGAAGAAATTTTCCCTTTAAATTTCTTCAAAATAGTAACTTGCTTGGGGGGATAAGCCATATACATAGAGCGTACAAATTAAATTATGCCCCATGTGCTTTACTATTTGAAAGATAAAATTAGGATTCTTTTAAGCAGAGATCTGCACGGGTCTATTTGCTCCATGCACGGGGTCATGCACAGACCCGTGCGTGTTGTTGGACTGAAAATGGATTGGAAAAATTTGATATAGAGATTAGCATAGGCTTATGCACGGTCCATGCAAAATGAATGTTGCCCAATGAAAATCTCTAGATTAAACTAAGATAGGGCACATGCTTAACTGATAAGTGCATGCCTCATGTGCATTTAAAAATTTCCACATGTGCCCTTAATTTTGACTCAAGCCCAAGGGGTTTTTAAACTAAAAAAGCCGACTCTTCAACACTATGGTTCTTCCCAACACATGATTCCTGTTCCTTTTTACCCAAATTCAGATGTAAATCCTTATTTTTCATCCCTTAATCAATATTTTATGGATTACTTGCATTTACTCATTAATGCATGCCGACCGTAACACTACCAAGTGCACGGGGTCGTATCAAGTAGTAAAATCAGCAAGTCATGATATCAATCTCCTAAGAGATTCATTGATTTGTCTGATCAAACACTAATTCACTTTCCTAATCTATTATCTAGATCACAACGAATTTTGGATTTATAAACTAAGTTTTAACTACTGTGAACTTTAAAAAACTAAATTTGAACTCGGTACAATTCTAAAGAAATTGAAAATCAAATCTTGAAATTGACAATGGATTAAGGCGTCTACCTAGATTTCGACTTGTATTAACTCAAATTGCAAGCTTAACCAATAATCCAGTGAATATTTCAATCAATCATCAAATGGGATTTTTTCCACAAAACTAGGTTCAACCCTTTCTCAAGTGATTAAACCCCAAAATTCTAAGTAATAGGAAGGGATTCTCTTCTTAATCCTATTCAGTTAGAAAAGGCATGAAGAATTAATGAAAAATATAAAACCCTTGGTATTTGTGCATCTATCTCTAGCAAACACAACAAACCTATAAGCTTTTGAATGTTCTAAGTTTAAACTTTCTATTTCTAGTGAAGCCTAAACAACAAAAACCAAGAATAAGTATTCTATTGTCATTGATTTATAGAAAATAAAAATCAAAAGCTAAACTTGATGAGAAATCTAAACATTCATTGAATAAAAAATGTTAATCAATCCATACAATTGATTAATACGCATCTAATCCAGGTAGATAAGTTGATTTAGTTCAAGGTAAAAATGAAAGAACAAGAAAAATAAAAGAAAGTTCAGAAATCTAAAGAACCCATGAAGACCTACTAAAAATTTCACCAAATTCTTATTATCCTTGCTCTAATGTGGGATGATGATTTGACAATCCACCTTCAAAGACCATTCTTTATCTCTTTTTCTTAGGCTCGTACCTCTTTTCTAGGATTTTTTAAGCCTAAAACAATTTCAAGTGAATTTAGGCCAGAGTCTCATAATTCTAAAATTTTCCAACTTTTATATAAGTATCAGAGTGCTTGTCAAGGGTGGCTCTCATGGCCTGTGCCACTACCCGCGACAAGCCTTTGCGAATTTGCCTTGGTTGAGAAATTGGGATCTCTCACGGTCCCTATCACAGCCCCTGATGAGGCCTATGAAAAGCTTTTGTTTCTCTACACCTTTGCTCTATTTGCTCTCACAGGTGGATTCCTCTCTGTCACGATCCACGACAGACCGCTTCCCTTCATTCCTCAAGAATTCTCATGGGCTGTCTCATAGGCCATAAGGCAGCCTTGAGCCTTGATTTTTTGTTCCATTTTGGTCCATTTTCTTTGCCTTTCAAGCCCAAACCTTGAAATAGTTCCTCCTAGCTCTGAAATTAATTTGATTACATAAAATGGCTGAAAAAACTAGAATAAACACATTGAATTCAATTTAACAAGCAAAATTTACCAAGGGGGAAAATAATGTACACACTTTGACCTTTGCTTGTCCTCAATACATTTCCCACTTTTAATTTATCAAAGACCTAAGAAAATTGAGACAACAAAATTAGTAAAAATCAATCATATAGAAACTTGGTTTCACGATGCTTTAGTTTCATGACTAAACTAGGGACATGATTATCAAGTTCGGAATCCATGAAGGCGCATTCTTACAACCTAGCTCTAAGGTAATTCAATCATCATATAGAGTGTCTAGTCCCAAAAACATGGCTCTATCAAGTCATTCAACCTAAGCATTCTTCGATTCATTCAATCGATCTTTCTTGGGAGCCAAAAAAGTTTTTCTTTATTTAATGCCAAGTATCATGAGATTTTTAAATTCTTTAGGGACCTGACTTAGCTAAACTCGTCACTAGTATTTTTAGCCAAAGGTAAACACTTTATGGCACCTACCCCCAGTTACTTAACTAGTCATAAACTTGTTTATCTGACTACTAGAACTATTCATGATTTTCACTTTTTTGATACGCTTTGTCAATACAAAACCAACGAAATAGAAAATAATTTTCAAAGTCTCTTTTTACTTTCTTTTTTATTTTATTTTGTGATTTTCTCATGATAATAATTTAGTTTCAATTTGTTTCCATTTCCCAAGAAAACCTATCAAAAACTCAAGTACTAACTCTAGTTTCCTAACCTAACTCATACCAAGAGAAAGACTAGATACTCAATCATAACTAAATTCCTTAAAGCCTAGTTGTGAGAACCGTGCCAAGTGGATTCCTACTTTCGACCACTATGTCCAAAGTTTAATCAAAAACCAAAGTTATTTTGAAAACTAAAGTCTATATGAGTGAATTAAAAAAAAAATTATCCAATTTTTAAAGTCTTAGATAAATTGTAAGTGAAACTTGTATCATTTTGCGCTTAATCTGCCATACATGTTTCAAACATTCATGTATAATGATAATTAAATCATCATACAACCATGCATACAAGCAATAGTTTACCCATACCCCCCCTACACACATATACACAATTAAACCACATATTGTCCTCAATATGTGTAAAAATAAAACCAAGAGCGGGGAAAAGAAATACTACCCTAATACAGAATGTGTCCAGCCTTCCAAAATAGTAGTTTAAGCTAGGAAGTTTTAGAATTAATCTACATATCAAGGTTAGTCTTGTTGGTTTCACAATGAAATCCAAAAAAATATATAATCGTCTTAAATTCATAAAATAACCAAAAAAAAAGAAATAGCTAAACATGTATAAAAATGAATACAAGTTTAGCTATTAACTAACTAAATAAACTAAATAATGACTTTTGAGAGAGAAAAAGAGATCGGACCAGAACCATGCTTCAGAAGATTGGGCTATCAGATGCATACCCCACCTCATCCTTGCCCTCCGTCTAGGCATCCGAGCTAAAATGTGTCTCAATGGTAGGAGATGCTCTCTCATAAGTCTCCATCTTTGCATCACTACTTTTAGGAACTTGTTCAAAGATGGTAGATGCTGGAAGAGCTTCTTCACCAACTAATGCTGAAAGAGCTTCTTCATCAACTAATGTGGTAGGAGGTGCATAGAAGTTGGAACCGCAGGAGTCTTAGTTGGCTCGATAGGAGTCTCAAATGGTTGTGGAGGTGATTCTAGTCTCTTAGGCTTTGTGAGGCCTAAATGCTTCAATATCTTCCCCATCACCTTGCCCAACCAATGGTGGTGCTTCCTTTCATGAGCCATCTCGCCTAAAATCTCCTATTGCTGCAAGTAGATATCTTCTAATGATACCCTAAGAGGCTTAAAAGGTCCAACAGAAGAGGTTATAACCAGTGGGGGAGGTATTCCTAAAGTCTCCAAAGGCGGAGTAGGAGTTTGGGGCATCTGATCCTTTGGCACATGCATCATATTAGAGAGGCGTCGCTGGTTAAACAAAAACATGTCACCATTTTTTATCATTGTGCTCAAGTGGTTAGCTACTTTGATCCTCTTTGCTAGTTGGGTGATGTAACTTCCTCCATGAAGACCACCATCACTCTTCGATGTCTTTGCTTGATTAAAATGCATCTTGAACAATCGTTAAGTGACATTAAGGTTGATGTGCTTCTTTATTGCCTATATGTAAAAGAGGTCGACTATAGTAATGTGCCCTCAAGAACCAGTGTAAGGAGCAATTGATCTCTTTACTATGTTGTGAGCACATCGCATACCTGTAAAATGAAACTTGGAGGCTTTAACTTTTCCTTTGTCTAAGGCTCCTATAGAAGGAGCAAAATCTCTCTAAATATCCTTCGAACTTTCATGGACTCCATTTACCTAATCGGAGGAAGTATTGGCAAAAGATGCCCTAGCAAGATCCTCCGTCTGACAAATGCCAAAGTCGATGGCTAGGTCAGCTATGCTCTTGTTAAAAGTCTTCAGCCCTAACTGAAAGGTTATGTGCTATGCTGTCAAGCTCATTTCCTTTCAGTCCATGTCTAAGGTGTAGAGGAACTCAAGTGTGACCTCCCGATAAGCTAGCTCGACAATGTCATAAAACTCCCTCCATCTGGGCTGCAGAATCATGGCTTTAAGATCTGCCTACCACTCACATCCTTTTATATTAGTCCATTACACCTAACAAGAGGTGAACCACTTCTTTTTACCAATCAATTCCAACCTGTCCTACTGCTACTTTTGCTAAAATTTAACACACCAGTGTTTGGGGTTGTATGCTAAAGTCCTTATCCCCTTTTTCGATGGAGCTTGAGTGGATTTTCTCAGGGTTTTTTGCCTTTTAGTGGGAGGGCTAGAAGAAGCTAGGCATTTACCAACTACTTTAGAGGAGACAGTAGCCTTGGATGGTGCAGAAACCTTACCCATTATTTGTAAACAAAACTACACGTAAATGCCAAGCAAAGTAAACCAACACCATCAGTGGTTAGTGTAAAACCTTCAAATTTAGCATGGAAATGGTTAAGATTAGACTGTTACCAACCTGCAATAATCACAAACTAATTACACATGAAATAGGCCTTAAGCACCCTACTCAAATTCTCCCTACACTTAGCACATTCCATACATAGCACACATTTTGGCATTCGAGGCAAAAGTGCTCGGAGTGGTGTGCGCACAAGAAAATGTAAACAAAGTGAGAAGATGTCATTTTTAAAGTTAAACAATTCCAAAACACTTGAAAATCAAGCAAAGCTTGATCCCCAACTCACTTAGGCATTTTGTCGAACACTTTGTGGCACATAATGCAAGCATAATAATCATGAACAAATAGCACTACAAGACTCTCTCAATCTATGAAAAATGAAAAATAAACAAATTTCAAGACATTTACCATCAAAATCCATAGGATTCAAGCAAAGAAATTTGAAAAAAAAAAAACCTTGGTTAAAAACACTACCACTCAATATGATGCAAAATAACATTATAGAAAGAACAATAAACACTTAGTTACCATATAATAATATGTTTTATTAATTAATTTCAACACAAACTTAAAGATAGAACAAAATTACTACACAACCTAACATGCCTTAACTAAACAAAGCAAGAACTAAAGTAAACAGACACAAAAGTAACAAGAGAAAAACCTAAAATCCTTGTACAAATTGATGAAAAATTACCTTGAATGTTTGAAATTGAGAGCTTGAGAGAGAGATTGAGGTGTTTTAGAGGGAGTAATTTCAAAAAATGCAGTGATGATTTATGAACTGCTCTTCTTGGGGCTTAAAAATAAGTTGAAAGCACAAAAATGGGCCCCTTTTTATTCAGTACAGAAGGCTCTCACGATCCTTTTCACGGGCCGTAATGGCACCCGTGAGAGGCTTATGTACTGTCTTTCAAGAAATACCATGGCCTTCCTCTACTTATGAGACTTTCCCATGCTAGCTTTCAATACCTAGTCCAGAGAACTCTCATTGTCTCTGTCACGGCCCGTGACAGAGCCTTTGAGAAGCTACTAGACTACTAAAAATTTTTTAGTCTTATAGCCCTATCTCCTGGCCACTGTCATGGCCCGTGAGGGGGACCGTGATACACTATTGGATTAATATTTTTACTCCATTTCACCAATATACTTACCTTGGTTTGAGCCATGGGCTTTTAGGACATTTCATGACTCGAACCACTCACCTTTTTTGCTGAATGCAACCCGTAACACCTGCAAAAACCTTCAGATCAAGTGTTAAATCTGTTTTCTCTCAAGTAACTCAAAATAAATCCCTTTTTTGCTTCTTTAATGTCATCTTAGTAGGATGTTAGGTAAGGTTTTCACCGTACCTCTTGTGTCGCATAAAAAACTCCATAGCACCCACATTTTCCAAACCAACACATTTCACCTCAATTGTTCTATGGAGTTTTATGTTTAAGTACTTTAAACATGACTCTATTGTGCATTTTGGAAGCCATACCTTAGCTCCTTGCTTGAGATTTACCTCTTACTTCCTTTTTGACTTTTTGCTCACTTCGTTTATCACCCCACCATTGGTCTTGACAGCTTTGAACTTTGAGAGTTCCTTCCTCTCCACTTCCTTTTCCCTTAGCATTTCTTTACCCTATTTTGGCACACACTCAACAAAAACTTTACCATTCATTTTTAAGTCCCCCTATGAGCTTTTAGTTTTCACTAATGACGTGCAAAAATTAACTTGCTCATAGGGTTGTGTGTTTGCTTTGACACTCTAAAGTTGGAAGACAATGCTTTCATTGGCCACTCTTAGTATTATCTTTACCTCATACACATCAATGATGGCATGGGTAGTGGCTAAGAATGGCTTACCTAGTATGAGTGAGTTATCGACATTGTCTTCCATCTTAACAATAAGAAAATCTATGAGGAAAATGAAATGGCTGGTCTTGACCAACACTTCCTCTATGATGCCCTTAGGGTATATGATGGACTTGTCTACTAACTAGATGCTTAGGTGTATTAGTTTAGGCTCACCCAATCCTAAAGTCTTAAAGACTTGGTAGGGCATCACACTCACAATTTCCCTAAGATCGGCTTAAGCTCTATCAATATGTAAATTTCAATAAGTATAAGGGAGAATAAAACTCCTTGGATCTTTCAACTTCTCTGGTAGTTTGTGGAGATTGGTAGAGCTTTCCTCTAACAGTTGTATGATGGAAACCTCCTCGAGCTTACCCTTCTTTACAAGCAACTCCTTTAAGAACCTTGCATACTTTGGCATCTGTAAAAGAGTTTCCACCAAAGGGATATTAATATGTAGTTACTTAAAAAGTGATAAAAACTTACTATAGTCAGATCCAATGCATTTCACCGAAGCCTCCTTGGATAGGGCACCCGAGGCTTGTACTCCAGATATGGGGATTTAGGTCTATCTACATTCTTC
>CAOJBK012604779.1:0-11068 GCA_948294925.1 Codiaeum variegatum | reverse complement strand
TTTTGATCCTTTGTGAGACCTATTCTGGTGTACCTCCTCCCTTCTGTTGGCAGTAAATCCGTCCCCTACCGCCTTTCTATCATCTAGTTATTGTCCTGCACCCCTATCATCCCTCCTTGGTTCCCTGATTGGCATTGCTAGTGCAGATCTGTGTGGGTTTCTCTCCTCAGCCGGCCTGATTGCTGATACTTCAATTGGGACGTTGACATCCACTCCTTGATTTCCTGCTGGAGGATTATTGTACAATCTGACTGGCGGGTTAGGCCTTTGTGCTACTTAGAGAGGTGTGATCAAGGGAACAAGGTTGCCGAGTAAGCCTTGTGAGGCAGCTACCGATTCTGGGGTTGCCTGAGGTAAAGTGGGTTGTGAGGCTAATGTGGAAGGGCTTGGAGCTTGAGGTTGAGGTTGGGTCATGAGGCTCTGTAAGCTTTGCAGAGAGGCAACTATGTCGACTAAAGTTGCAGTTGGGTTTTGAGGTATTGGGGGAGTGTTTGCTGATGGGTTAGTGCTAGTAGGAGGATTATCCTATACCACGCGGGCTTCTTCATGGGTGTGTTCTATTGTGAGTTTTGAATCTATGGTATAGGTTTTTGAGAGTGTGTTTGAAGGAAACTGTCAATCGTTTCCCACAGACGGCGTCAAATGATGCTTGTTGGGTTTCGTCACGCTGGAATGGAACTGTTCTAGTTGAGCTCGTGGATCTTGCACAAAAAGAGGTAGGTTAAGGGTGCCAGATGTTGTGTCCAGCGATAACCCTCCGACGATCAAGTTAGTGAAAAGTTGGAACACAAATGTATGGTTTGAGAGTTTTAGAGGATAAGTTTGCATTACCTTGTTCAGGCTATTGATGTCTGTATTTATAGGGTGAAAAATCCTGTTGAATGGGATACGTGTCAGCTCTGGATACTTTGACAGTATACCTCTTAGTAGGATCTGTGACACCTGTCTGCTGTTAGATCCCGAACTTCGAAGATCGTTAATGGACAAAACTTGTGATAAGTTTCGGGTTCGATAAAAATTAGGCTTTACAGATTTCGGTCTGGATTCAATCATGTCGTTATGGCCGAGCAAGACCAAAGCTGAGTAGTATGAAGAAGGATTTTTTTTTTGTCAACAAAGAATGAAATTTATTTGTTCCACATGGTTTTCCTTTTTTTTTTTTTTACTTGTTTAACGTAACATGTATGTGTGATTGTCCTGAAGTGAAAAAGTGTAGTGTTGGTAGTCCACAATGTTGAAAATGCGTCCACACGTTCATAAGTGAAGTTTATGGGTCTAGCGTTTGACACGTAGCCCCACTTACTCTTCGCATTTATTTTTTTATTTTACTATTAATATCAAATTTTCTTTGGTAAAAAAAAATCACATTTTAGATAATAAGAAGAAGAATACGAAAAAAGGCTTACTTTTCTTTTCTTTTCTTTTTTTTTAATCCTTTTCGCCAATTAAGAAAAGGGCTTACTTCATTAAAAATAAGAAGCAGCAGAAGTGTGCTAGTGTTCTCCAGAGAGTGGGGACCCTTCATCAGCAGGAGATAGACGTGTTCATTGACCTGAGTATCAATTCAGTTCATACAAGCCCATTCTAAAAAGAATAAATTATTATTTAATCTCTAAATTATTATCAAGTTCATAATGTAATTTTTTAATTATAAAAATAATATGAGAGATTATTAAAATTTAATTAAATTAATTATTTAATTTTTTAATTTTTTATTTTTAAATTTTTTTAAAAATTGATAATTTTTACAATAACATATAAAAAGAAATAAGTCTAATCGTATAATAATTATCGAAAACTGAGATTAGTAGGATGTTAAATAATTATAAAATAAAATTTTTCAATAAAATTTATCGGGCATGAGTTCGACGTCTTATCAATTTCTGTTTTCAACAATTATTATATAGTTGTACTTATATCTTTTTATATATTATTGTAAAAGTGAACAATTTATAAAAAAAATTTTTAAAATAAAAGACAAATTAATTAAATAGTAAATTTGAACAAATCTTAAAAATTTTCTATATTATTTTCTATAATCAATGAACTAAATTATAAATTTGATTATAATTTAAGAATTAAATAATAATTAATCCATTTAAAAATTATGATTTGGACGTAATTTTTTTTTAAATCCGTCCAAGAGCTAAAAAGAGTCTGAATAATTTTTAAATAAACTTACAAAAAATATTCCTTTAAGATCCGTCCATCAAATCCAATCTATCTAAAAATTTATATATTTTTAGTCATAGCCAGACTCCATGAACATATTAAATATGTAGGGATGATAACTTAATCCGAATTAGTGGAGATCCAATCCGATCCAACTTGAATAGAACGGATTAGTCAATGATTGATTGTGTTACGTATAAATTACGAGTTAATCCGATATAAAAAATAATAAAAACGAGATGAGATCAATATTTATTAAATTCATCCCGATTCAATATATATATATATATTATATTATTTATTATTTTTATTATTTAATTAAAATCTATATTTATATTAATATGAATGATTAATATTAAAAAATTATATTTATATATTATAAACTTAATATATATTTATAATTTTTTTATTAAATTATTATATAAAAATATTTGAATAAAGTCCGGCAGCATAGAAATGAAACTAGAATGAGATGTAAATTAAATAACACGACGGATTACAGAGCGGGTCGAATTATAAGGTGAGAGATGTGAAGTATGGATGGATTGGACATAACCAGATAATGCTTTGCCCCATTCCCATTCCTATTTGCATGGTTGGACAGGCCAGACTTGGATATGAATTCGAAAATCAAGCCCTCTCAAGCTCGGCCTGAATTCGTCCAAGCTCAGCTTACAGATAAATACATGGGAAAGATAAAGTGCACCCACTTCCATAGCTCCACATTGTTCTTACGATAATTAATGAAGTTTTTTTCCCCTAAATTATGAAACTTATTTCCTCCGAAAATATAATGAAGCATTTAACTCAAAATTAATAGGACATTATTATCCTCAGACACAATTGAATATGAGTTATTTACACATCACTTTTTTTTTTTAAAAGCAAAATTCAAACTTAGATAGTATTTTCTCCATCCATAAATAAATATCAATTTATTTTTCGTGCTCGAGTTTGACCTTTACACTTTGTTTGGGATGAAAATATTAAAGGAAGAATTAGAAAAGAAGAGAACAATGAGAGAGAAAGAGAAAGAAGGAGAAGTGAGATTGATTAAATCTTGAATTAGTTACAACTATATATAATGAAGCCTAAGGAAACTTATCTGTAACTAATTAACTTTTGCTAACATATTATAGTTGTCCTAACATCCTCCCTCAGCTTGATGGTGTTACAAAACATCAAGATGTACCAAAATTGCATTCCTCCAAGAAAAAAAACAATGACCACTGCAAATAATGAATTCCCACTGCCAACATGAACCACCACTACGAATAATGAATATTCAAGGTATGCATCTTCCTTTGTATTGCTCAACTTCAACTCAAGTGGGGAGACAAAAACTTGATAAGATAACTTCAATTTATACTATGCATTGAAAGTCTCTATGCAACTAAAATTCTTCACATAACTTGTAATTGAAAACTTTGTAGTTGAACATTTATCCTCTGCATTTAAAAACTCTTAGGAACTGAAATTTTTTGAATAGCTTGTAATTATATTGTTCTCTTCAATATCAAGGCTCAAGTAAAATAATGTTTCATCTCTTGTTATAACATTTACAAGATTTTCAAGCTTGCCAAAATGGTTACTAGTAGACTCTAAAACATTAGTTGTGTCATCTATTCTACAAATATCTCTCCCAAGTCCAATAGCAAGAATTCCAAAAAACTCAAGAGAAGAAACAACATAATCAAGAAGATGTTTGTGTCGGCTCAATTGAAGAGACATCTCATGCCTGATTCTTGAATCTCCTTGAGTCAACAGAGCAATATTTACCTTCATAATATTAGGCTTGAAAAGTGACACCATCATTAAAATTTTATTGTTTTTTTCTCCAATGTCTGCTAAATTAGCAAATTGCAAATAAGTTAGTGTAGAAAAGAAACTAACGTAGGCCTATCAAGCAGATTATCGAGATGATTATCATCATCAAAATTTAGAGCAAACAATGTAATGGAATCCCCATTTCAACATCATATGCTTGAAATGAAGAGTGTTGGGAAGAAAAATCCCACATCGGAAAAATACAACAATATTTAAAAGTATATATAAGATTGGGTTCTTCTACCTCAACAGTTAGTTTTTTAGGTATGGCTCTCTCAAGACTATATATACTCCAAACATTTCTACAAGGTATCAATCCTAACTTTGATCTAGAGTTTGGTCTAGAAAATTGAAATTGAGAGTTCTGGGTTTGAAATTGAGAATTTTGGGTGTCTCTACCTACAAACAAGAGGTTTGAACGGTTGGATCACTAGTATACAGTGATCGTTTGTTGACACATCCTACCTCAGGAGGTTCATCGGCTTCCGATCAGTCAATTCTCAGAATCTGGTCTCCAGAATCAAGGTGTGTGTGTACACATGCTGCCCTAAAGAATCCATTCCTCCGCCATGCACCGATGTGTGAGAGCATGTGCATCACAATCGACCACTCCGACCAACTTCTTCTGACTCGCCTCTATTTGTTCTATCTGATTTTTTGATTGTCTGGGTTAATTTCTGCTTCTATCTAGGTTTGATCATCATTCAAGTTCTGTTTAAAATTGCCCTCTATTTAAGTCCTTGAGTTTCTAACTTTTTTCCTTAGAAAATGGGGGATAAAAAGCCTACTGTCATTGATATGGTTCTTGTGATGTCAAAAATCATAGAGCATAAACTTAATTGTATTAACTATTTGGATTGGAGTAGAAGAATTAGATTGTAGTTGTTAAGTATCAAAATGGATGAACATTTAATTGAAGATCCACCTGGTGGAAATTCGAGGAAAACCTGGGAGCGAGATGGTGCTCGATTAGTTTTGCAGATTTGTAATTCTGTTGAAAATGAATTAGTGGGTATGGTTTGTCATTGTGTAACAGTTAAGAACTGGTGAATTATTTAGAATTTATATATTCTTGGAAAGGAAATATTTCCAGAATCTATGATGTTTGCAAAGCATTTTATAGGAGAGAAAAAGGTGATAGGTCTCTCATAACCTACTTCATGGAATTCAAGAAAACATATGAAGAGTTGAATATGCTACTCCCTTTCAATACCAATGTTTCTGTTCAGCAAGCTCAGAGGGAAAAGATGGCAATTATGAGCTTCTTAGCAGGTTTTCCTCTTGAGTTTGAGACCGTAAAATCTCAAATTCTCTCTAGTACATAGATTTCCTCTCTCTAAGATGCCTTTGGTAGAGTTCTTCACACAGAAAGCTTTCAATTCGATCAGTCTAGTGCACTTATCAGTCGAAGGAATGAAAGGCCAAATAACTACAACACCCATGGACGTGAATAGAGGGACGCAATAGTGTGTCATTATTGTCATAAGCTTGGACATATAATGCGAGATTGTAGAAAGTTACAGAATAAGAAATCTCAATTTTCTCACGTTTCATCTACTCTAAACACATTTGAGAAGTATTTCATGATATCCACAAATGAGTATGAGAAATTCCAACAATACAAAGAGTCACTAAAAATTCAATCCACACCCATTGCCACCATCACTGAGTCAGGTAAACCAAACACATGTCTCATTTCATCCTCCTCAAAATGGGTCATTGATTTTAGTTCTACAGATCATATGATAGGTAATTCAAAATTATTTTCTAAATTTGAGTCTCATAAGTCTACTTCTCCTGTAGCTTCAGTAGATGGATCAACATCTAATTTATCGATTTTGGAATAATAAATCCAACACCATCGCTATCATTTTCATTTGTGCTTAGTTTACCTCAATTATCTTTCAACTTAATTCATGTTAGTAAACTCACTCGTACCTTGAATTGTCGTGTCATATTTGAACCCAATTTTTGTTTGTTTCAGGATCTTATGATGAAGAAGATATTTGGTAAAGGACATGAGTCAGGAGGCCTCTACATCCTTGATCCACTAGTACAAAAATCCATAACCTATTCTGGTGTCGTATCTCCTTTTGAAGCACATTGTCGTTTGGGTCATCCTTCACTTCATATATTGAAACAACTCTATCCTCAATTTCAAAATTTTTCTTCATTAAATTTTGAGTCTTGTTAGTTTCCTAAACATCATTGTATGAGTCTTAGTCCTAGAATAATAAACATGCTAGTGTGCCCCATTTGAGTTAGTACATTCAGATGTATGAGGTCCTTGTCCTGTTGATTCCAAACATGGATTTAAGTATTTTATTACTTTTATTAATGACTATTATCATATGACATGGTTATATTTAATGAAAAATTGCTCTGAAGTCTTTTCTCATTTCTCTAACTTTTGTGATGAAGTTAAAACTCAATTTAATGTTTATGATCAAAAGTTGAGAAGTGACAATGGTATGGAACACTTATTGGAATCTTTTCAAACATATATGCGTCAAAATGGCATTCTTCACTAGACTTCTTGTGTAGATACACCATCTCAAAATGATATTACTGAACGAAAAAATAGACATCTCCTGGAAACTACTAGAGGTTAGTTATTTCAAATGAAACTTCTAAAATCTTTTTGGACTGATGCAATTTCTACAGCATGTTTCTTGATTAATCGAATGTTATCATCTATTCTTTAGGTTAAGACTCCTTATCATATTCTGTTTCAAAGTAAAAATTTGTTTCCTATTAAACCTAAGGTCTTTGGATGTACTGGTTTTGTTAGTGATGTTCATCCTCAAGTCAGCAAATTAGATCCAAAATCTTTGAAATTTATTTTTCTTGGTTATTCTTGAGTCTAAAAAGGTTATAGATGTTATAGTCTCACTTTGCATATATATCTTGTATTTGTTGATTTGATTTTTTAGAAAGATATACCATTCTTTCCACTTACTTCTTATCCCACTCAGAAGGAGGGTGATGATGATGATTTGTTAGTCTATACAATGGCCTCACAACCTGTCGACTCATCACCTATCTCACAACCTGCTAACTCTATCTCTGCTCGGCCTAAACCACCTATCATGCAGATTTGCTCCCGGAGACCAACAGATTCATGTCCTGAACCTGCTACATTATCATTGGATCCAGTTCTAAGAGAGTCTGTACTAGAACTAGTGTCCAGTGATAATCTTCCCATTGCTCTTAGAAAAGAGAAATGAAACTATAAGTATCAAGTGTCTTCATTTGTGTCATAGAAACATTTATCCCCTGCATCATGTTCTTTTATTATTTCTCTAGATTCTCTCTCTGTTCCTTAAATTGTTCATGAAGTACTTTCTCATTCTGGATGGCGTGATGCAATGATTGAGGAAATGAATGCCTTAAAGCATAATGGTATATGGAAATTGGTAGATTTTACCTGTAGGAAAGAAAGCTATTGGGTGAAAATAGGTGTTTATAGTGAAAGTTAATACTGATGGATCTATTGCACATTTAAAAGCCCATCTTTTTTCTAAAGGCTATGCTTAGACTTATAGAATTGATTATTCTGACACTTTTTCTCCTGTTACTAAACTTACTTCTATCAGGTTGTTCATTTCCTTAGCTTCTACCTACAATTGGCCTCTGTATCAACTAGATATCAAGAATGCATTCCTTCATAGTGATCTCTAAGAGGAAGTATACATGAGCAACCACTTGGTTTTGTTACTCAGGGGGAGTATGGGAAAGTTTGTCATCTCCAGAAATCCTTGTATGCCTTGAAATAAAGCCATTGGGATTGGTTTGGAAAGTTTAGTCAGACCATTGAAAGGTCTGGTAAGAAGAAAAGTGGATCAAATAACTCTGTGTTCTATAAACAATTTGTTAATTGAAACATTTTGTTGGTTGTTTATGTCGATGATATTGTTATCACTGTTAATGATATTAAAGGTAATTCAACTCTTAAAACTTTTCTTCATAGCCAATTTCATACAAAAGATTTGGTAGTATTGAGATATTTTATGGGCATAGAAGTAACAATGAGTAAGAAGGGTATCTTTTTATCTTAAAGGAAGCAAGTTCTTGACTTGTTATCTAAAACAAGGAAGTTAGGGGCTAAACCATGTAGTATTCTAATGGCTACTAACTTGCATCTTACTAAAGATGGAGAATTATTTACAGACCTTGAGTGATATAAAAGATTGGTTGAAAAGATGAATTATCTCATTCTAACTAGTACAGATATTGCTCACTCAGTCAGTGTGGTAAGTCAATATATGTCATCTTCCACAATTGATCACTGGAAAGCTGTGCAGCAAATTTTATGTTATTTGAAGGGTGCACCTAGGTGAAGAATCTTGTATGGAAATCATGAGCATACTAGAATTGAATGCTTTTCAGATACTAATTGGGCTGGGACAAAATAAGATCGAAGATCCACTTCAATCTATTTGTATTTTTGTTAGGGGAAATTTGGTCTCATGGAAAAGCAAGAAGCAAAATGTAGTCTCACGATCAAGTGTTGAATCTGAATATAGAGCTATGCCCAAATCTACATGTAAAATAATATGGATACACCAACTTCTTACCGTGTGACAACCAAGCAACTCTTTATATTACCTCAAATCCAGTTTTCCATGAATGAACGAAGCACATTAAGATTGACTATCACTTTGTTCCTGAAAAGATTTAGCAAGGATTGATTTTTACAGGACATGTGAAAACTGGTGAACAGCTGGGAAACATATTTACAAAGGCTCTTGATGGAGTTAGGATTAATTATCAATATAACAAGTTGGACATGATAACCATCTATACTCTAGCTTGAGGGGGAGTGTTACAGATTGCATAAAGTGTGAACATACTGATTTTGTACAACTATGTTGATAGGATAGAATCATTAGAATCTCTCATGGAATCATGTAGATTAGTCAAGGTTTAATTCACCTTCCTAGAATAGCTCATTCATTTTTGTATAAATACATATGCTATATCGAATAAATAAATCAAGTAGAACCATTCTCTTTTGCCTTTGTTTTTCATTATTTTTCATGGCATCAAAGCGGTACCGATCCCTGACATGTGGGAGATGTTCCCTGGTGGCTTGAGATGAGACCATCATATGCTATTAAGTGTCAACTGGGTTGGACTTGATAAAAATTAACCCAGTTGCCACTTGAGGGGGGAGTGTTAAACTAATGAAAGAATAAAAATAAGAAGAAATGAAATGAAAAGTGTTGGGAAGAAAAATATCACGTTGAAAAAATACAAAAATGTTTAAGAGTATATATAAGATTGGATTCTCCTACCTCAATAGTTAGCTTTTGAGGTATGACTCTTCCATGACTATATATACTTTAAACATTTCTACACTTCAGTAATAGTTTTATTGCATTTTACATTTTTTGAACCAAAAATATCCAATTCAACTTCTTCAGTCAACTTTTGAATTGGTTCAGATTCGATGGAACTATTACTATTAGTTATCACATGAATTCCTTTATTTGTCTCATTATCACAAAAGCTTTGTTGAATCAAATTGGATATAGCAGGAAAGGATGCAAAATTTCCCTGTAACCTACCTTGAATATCAGTGGCACATTGTTGTATTAAGCTAGAATCAGTATCAAGCTTGGAAAAATTAGATAACTGTTGTTGCAAACCAGAACAACCATAAAATTATTGTTGATTCATTCTTTGACTTGGAAATCCAATCAAATTGAAACATTTATCAGTTGTACAATTTTTTTTTGCCATAATATTAACACTTTATACGGTTTCTTTTATATGGAAAACCAACCAAATCATAACATCTATTTGATATATGATGCATTCTACCATAATATTGACAAGTCACTGAATTTGTCATAACAACATAGAAAAATTGAACAAGCATAAGCGGAATTTGCCAACATCGCAGAGTGTGTATTTTGAGAATCAATATCAAAATTCATTGTATAAGAAGGAAAAATTAAACTATGAGAAGAAAGATTTGAACAAGATTGACATATACAACTACTAGAATTAACAACTTTAACCAACTATACTTTAATCAATAACCTTTTAACAACCAAAATCTTCAATCAATTACTTAAAGACAGAACAAAACTTGAACTCATAAAATTTCAACTAAACCTCACCAATTGTCAATTCTTCTTAACAATTACTGACCAAAATTTAGATTATTTCAGTAAATTTCAACTAGAATTATAATATGAAGTGAAACCAAAGATTCTAAATCAACATAACCATAAAAAACTTTAATCTTCAATTCTCAAAATTGAAGCATCAATTAATGAATTTGATTATTGAACATGATAATTGAGGGTTTTACAAACTCACTGACCTTTAGATGATTAAAATTTTTGAAACTCTAATTCAAATATTTCCCCTTTCTTTCCCGTTTATTGTAATCTGTGATATCCTCAACACATCTCTATTTCAACAATTTGCTTGCAAAACTTTTGAAATCTCCTCCTTATTTGCAAATGTGATAGGCAGTAGATGTTTAGAGCTCAACGAAGAGGCTCTGATACCATGAAAATATTTTATGAAAAAAAGAGAACAATGATGAGAGAAAATGAGAGAAAGAGAAAGAAAGAGAAGTGAGATTGATTAAATCTTGAATTAGTTACAACTATATATAATGAAGCCTAAGGAAACTTATCTCTAACTAACTTTTACTAACAGATTATAGTTATCCTAACATGGGAGTGCGGAACAGGTTAGGGAAAGGATTAGAGGGGAATGAATCAAAGTTTGGGAAGGGTGTAAATGAGCTATGCCGTTCATGAACGACCCGGTGTTAGGCTCGATTAAAGCTCGTTTGAGTTCGGCTCATTCAATAAACGAGTCAAGTTTGAGCTTTAATTTCAAGCTCGTTTAATAAATGAATCGAGCCCAAGCTATTGTAAGTTTGGCTCGATTAGGCTCTCGAACAGCTCGATTATAAGTTTGTGAGCAAACTCGCGAACATGCTCGATAAGTAGGCTCATTAACAAACTCTCTCTCTCTCTCTCTCTCTCTCTCTCTATATATATATATATATATATATATATATATAATTTTAATTATAAGTGTA
>CAOJBK012604027.1:0-11496 GCA_948294925.1 Codiaeum variegatum | reverse complement strand
TGCCTACTGGTGAAATGACCATGACTCCACTTGAGTGGTCTTGCCTTACTAGTATGCAGTTTGGATCACAAAATGTTGAGTTTGATGAGCATCCTAGACCCCATCATTCTCTAGGTAGTCTTCTTGGAGATGTACCTCCCTCTAATTCTAAACGGAGAGTTACTAGATCATGGTTACTTGAGTTATGGAGGGTGATGAACCAGACTAATTATTCGATTGACCAGTATGCTCGAGTTTATCTGTTGATCATCTATTCTACTCTCTTATTGTATAATGAAAAGGGCCATGTTGACTTGAGAGTTATAACCTCACTAATGGATTTGAGTCTACTCGGCCAGTATGACTGAGGTGGAGCTACTTTGGATGCATGTTATAGGGTGCTGGGCTGGATGTTGAAGTGCCAAGGGATTGGCATCCATATGACCATGGCTGTCTGGGAGGTCAGTGTTTCCCTTTTCTTACTTGAGCAATCTTATCACATTTGCCAAATCTTCTTGCCTTTTATAGCTATAGGCTTTTGTGTACATTCCTATTATTACCCCTATGATCATTGCTAGAGATCAGATTCTTCTCCCAATGGGGAGATTGAGGGGTCAGAAGTCTTGGGTAGGACCCCATCCCAATTTTTCCTTTTCCCAGTAAAGAGATGTTCTGGCAACTATTATTGATGTATGCTCTGAATAGCTTCACTTTTTTGTTTATTATAAACTTCTGATGAGTGATTGTCTTTACTGGTGGTATGGGCACCCTTCAACTATAGTGTTCTGGCAGATGTTCATCCTTCTGCATTAGGCATTATTGCTATTGAGAGGTGGCTTGTTTTGGTTTCTTTAGTTACTATAAAGTTCTTTTTAGGAGAGTGGGTTATGGCCCAGACGACTCTTAGAATGGTTATTCCTGTTGATCCTCCTACCATCATGAGGGATTCTATAAAGGAGATGTATTACACATTCTAAAGGTTTGGGATGCCTTTATTATTCTTGACTCTTACATAGAGTTTATTGCCTCTCAGTTGATGAATGGGAGGCCTCCACTTTCTGTAGCCCCGGGTCATGTACCAGTGATTACTACTACTCCGAGAGCATCATTCCCATGGCTAGCCATCTCACTCAGCTACTCGAGCTATGCCTTATACCAGTACAGTTTCTTTGGGGATGGGCACTTTGATGTCTTCTATGTCCTTTACCTTGAGCTAGCCTTATGTACTTCTCTCTCATTTTTTTGATCATGTCTCCTATGTTGGAGCAAATGGTATGATGCGACATCATCTTATCGACACTCAGTATTTTCCTGGTATGATGTGATTTGACTCGAGAACTTTGCCTTCGGTGAGCATCGACTTCCATTTTGTGATTCTACTTTTTATTATTTTGACATATATTTTCTAGAGGTCTCTAATGAGATACTTAGTGATGGGTATGATGCTCATGCTCGGACTCTATATTCCTTGAGCACCACATTGGACCCATTAAGTGTTTTTGAGAGCTAGAGAGAGCCACATGTAGTCAGGAGGCGCGTTCCTCAAGGTGGTGTACAAATTAAGGAGAAGGCAAAAATCTGAGGAGGATGATAAGGATGATGTATAGGATGTTATGTGTTTGATTATATCATGGTCACATTGTGGGTCTTTTAGTAACAACTATTGTACTTTGAACTTTGTTTGTGAATTTTTTAGAGAAAAATTTAAGTTTAATTGCAATTTCTATTTTTGGTAAAAATTTGATTTCATGAATATATTTTTTGGATGAAAATTGTGAAAAAATGGAATCGCATTGAATCAGAGCGGGCGTCACGAAGGGCCAGAGTAACAAACAGGTCAGAGTGCGTACATGAGGGCTGGCGCATGTGCTTGAATCCTCGAGCATGTGCCTGGAGCTCAATATTTATGCCTAGCTCTGGGCGCATATGCCTGGCACTGGGTGCATGCGCCAGGTTCTTGGTGCTTGCGCCTACAGTCCAGTGCGTGCATTCAGCCTTTTGATCTCTGTTTCATCTTGATTTTCATGCCAGTATATATGCATCCATAAAAAAATAATTTTTACTTAGAAAATCACAAATGATTATTTTTATTTATAGAAAATACTTTTTCTTTTCGTTATTTTCCTCAAATGGAGTCATTCCACTATCATATGATGCATGGATGGTATAGAAACATGAGCCAAGTGAGCTGAATCAACCTCGATAAGGTTGGGTATTTTAATTTGTTTAGGAATCTATTGGATTTGAGTACAAAAGTGGCTTCTGGTTTGGTGAAGAATTATTGGGTGAAACTGCCTACTGTGGCTGACATGTTTTGGAAGGATATATCTTTTGATGGCATGGTTTGGGCGGCCAGAAGACTGAAAGCTTTTGCAATATGTTTGACAGTTGGATACATTTTTATGGGCTCAGTCAGTTAGGGTGATGCAAAAGTGGTTGAGCCGATACCCCAAATGGGTGAAGGGAGGTCCATTGCTGGCATAATTTTGGCAGATACACTATTGAGCCTCGATTGTTACTGCAAATTGAGAGAGGCTTGGACCATTAGTCCCATTTTGCTCCATATACTTAGTTTCTTCACTGCTATTTCTATTTAGATGCTTATGAAACTATTCTAATCCTTATACTTACTTTTTAGATTTGGTTGAAAGACCATCTTAAGATTTTTCCAGCTCTCGTGAAAAGGGACTATCTTATATCCTAGTATCATACTAGGATGATTACAATCCGCTTAGCTACTAAAAAGGACTAGTATAGTTAGCTGATGGAGCTGAGTCCTTCTAATTTTCTTTGGAGACCCAGTTGTATAGGATCAAACATTTCATGCCACAAAGCTTTAAGCATGTATATTTGCTCAGTTTGAAAAAGGGAACGTGGTATCAAGGTACCAAAGTCTTTCAACAAATGGATCATGGTCATAATATGCCCCCAGATGGTCACCTCTTCAAGGTTTCTATAGTTAGTGACAGAGTGGCTAAAGCAGTCCTTAGAGGGTGGATTCAAGACTTCAACATGTTGATGTTGACTCTAGGTGATGATTATGGCAAGCTTCCAGATTACATAGACTGATAGATAAAGACATACTAGCCATATGAGAAGGAAAAGCGTTATGAAATTTTGATTGAGATTAAATACTGAGTTTATTTTGTTTAGACTTGGCTTTTGGATAAAATTGAGTTTGATTAGACCTTT
Source organism: Codiaeum variegatum (assembly GCA_948294925.1). NCBI lineage: Eukaryota > Viridiplantae > Streptophyta > Magnoliopsida > Malpighiales > Euphorbiaceae > Codiaeum > Codiaeum variegatum. The sequence goes on along the minus strand of CAOJBK012604027.1, from coordinate 8,325 downwards.
CATTTGTTTTCATTTTTTTTGCCTCAAAAGTTTAGTTTTGGATGTTCCAAAAGATGAATAAAATCTTATTAAAATGTTTATTTATTTTATTAAGCTCTTACTTTTGCCTAGATCGCAAGTTTGAGTTTTCAATCTAACGAGCTGCCTTAATTGTAGCAAGATGTACCCTAAATTTTACCTTAGTCACCCACTTGGATTTTAAGCTTAGAAGGTTTCATTCATTTTTTTCAATTTATTTTCTTTGTTTTATTTTTGTATGCAATGTTAAAGAGCCCAAAATGAGAAGAAAATTGAATTTTATTGCATGCTTTGGACCGTTCCTATAAAGGCTACCTACATATTTCCTTACAATAGATTTTGAAAATGAAGAATGGGGTAATTTTTGGAGAATCAGGTCCCCGTAGTTCTTGTTACAAAATATGATGCCAGATGCATTCTCATAAAATAAGAACACTAAATGTAGAACTTTTTAGGTTGATCGAGGTTAGTAGGATAACTGAATTCATTTTCATCTAAGTACATTAGAATGACACCTCTGCCTGACATGATCCTCTTGATGATGAATAGACCACTCCAAAGAGGTATGAACTTTCCTTAAGGGTCTAGTGTGGGTTGTCTAATTTCTTTCAAGACAAGGTCACCTTCTCGAAGCTTATGATCTTTGACTCCCTTGTTGAAATGCTTAGCTAGTCTTAGTTAGTAATTTTGAGTCTAAAGAAGGGCTTCTAACTTTTTCTCATTAGTTGGGTTGAGTTGATCATAATAGGCTTACTACCATTCAAGTTTAGAAACTTGAGATTCTTGAAGAATCTTTACTGACTAGATTTTTTAATTCTATGGGTAGGACTGCTTCCATTCCACAGACTAATGAGTAAGGTGTAGCTTTGGTAGTTGATTTGAATGAATTTCTAAACCTAAGGAGGGTGCTTGGAAAGTGAAAATTCCAACCTTATGATTGCTAATCATCTTCTGAAGGATGTTCTTAAGTGCTTTATTGGTAGCCTCTATTGTGCCATTGGTTTGAGGTCTGTAAGGAAAAGACCAGTGGTGATGTATTTTTTCCTTTTTCAAAAGGAAGACTACGTCTTTTTGAAAGTGAGATCCATTATTTGATATGATCTCAAATGGAATCCCATACTTTGAGATGATTTTTGTTTTGATGAACTGGGTAGCCCTTTTAGAATCAAGTACTTGGCAAGGAGCATCTTCTACCCATTCGGTGAAGTAGTTAATAGCCACCAAGATGTATTCATGGCCAACAAAAGACTTTGGTGTGATTTGGCCAATGATATCAATACCTCAGACAATGCAGGGCTAAGGAGTTATGATTATATTGAGTGGTGAGGGAGGAAGCTTCTAATGCTTGGCATAAACTTAGCATTTATGGCATTTCTGAACAAATTGTGTATAATCTCTATTCATCATGAGCTAGTAGTATCCTTGGTTCATGATCTTATGTGATTGAGCCCATCCATTCATGTGGGTACCTTCTTCCCCACCATGAATCTGTTCCATGATTTTGTTAGCTTCCTCTTCGATGACACACCTCAGATGAATGTGGTTCGAGGTTTTATTGTCAAGGATGTCTCACCTTGGGATGTAACTATTGGCTAGTTATTTTAGAGTTCTCATTTCTGATTTGGAGGCTCCTTTTAGATAAAGACCCTTTGTAAGGCAGTTGTAAAGGTCCTAGTACTAGGGCTTTGTTCAACTTCTTGGATGTTCATATAGTAAGACTAATAACTTGGTTCATGTTTGATGCTTATGGAAATAGGATGGATAAGGAACCCATCACATATTCCGATCATTAAAGCAAGGGTTGTTAGTGTATTAACAAACTTGTTCTATGTTCTTAGCAGCAATGGAAAGACAAGTCATCGATGTTGGCAGCCGATTCTTCGAGTCACTTATGGTAAGGAACAAGGTGCTCTTGTATGATTTGCTACTTTCCAAGTGCTTGAGAGACTATCATGTTGGAGTCCCCAAACATTTTTAATTCTTTGATACCAATCTGGATAGCTTCTTCTAAACCAGAGACATAAGCTTTATATTCAGCTTCATTATTTGTTACCTCAAAATCTAGTTTGATTTCCAGAGGTAAGCTCTCACCAGTAGGTGTAAGGAAAACATTCTAGCACCATACCCCTTATTTTTTGGGCCCGTTTTGAGTATATGGGCTCATTATGATAGGCCAGATTTAATGGTACAAAAATAAGAGTTCACCGCTATCTCCCTTAGCCAGTTCGATTTGACAAAAAATGGATATGATAAGTGTGAGTTGCATTTATGGTGCAGGACACAAGGAGGAGAAATTTTGCCTATATAAAGGGCTTTTGAATGGTAGAGTTGCTTATTCTCAAATTCTTCACTTCTTCTCATTCTCTTTTCTTTCAAGAAATATTAGAGCCAAATATTCTCTAGATGATACCAGCTTGTGTGACTTAGGAAGAGTTATTTGCAGATTTGGAGGCAGAATTGGCTACTACGGTTGAGACGATTATTTATCCATTCAATTTTGTCAACATTCTTGTAGTTGATATCAGTGATTTGATTCTTGGAGATCTTCCCTCGATGATAGATATTCTGGTTTTGACAGTTCCGAATCTTGACCTCTTTCAGAATAGGCAGGAGCACAATAGCTGGCATAGATATCCAACGATATTTATTTATTTTCACTCTTATTTTTTTCACACTTTATTTTCAGCTCACTCTTATTCTTTTGCTCTTTTTTTTTCTACTCTTTATTTTTCTGCTCTTTATTTTTTTCAAACTTTATTTTTCTATAAAATAAAGTAAAATAAAAGCAAAGAAAGTAATATAAATTTTACCTGTAGGACTACACTCACAATCAAAGAGGAGGTAGGTCTAAGTTGTCCTAGGTGGTGGATTTTCTAAACCATTTTCTAGATGTGCATGCTCTGATTATATTGACTCATCTATCTAGTTTGATTGGTCTGTTTATTGACTAATACCCTGATAGAAATCTTCTTTTCACACTTGTTGAGAAGTGGTGGGAAACCACCAATACATTTCACTTGCATGTTGGTGAAATGCCCATGACTCCATTCGAGTAGTCCTACCCGACTAGTATGCATTTTGGATCACAACATGTTGAGTTTGATGATCATCCTAGGCCCTATCATTCACTAGGAAGTCTTCTTGGAGATGTACCTCCCTCTAATTCTAAAAGGAGATTTACTAGATCATGGTTGCTTAAGTTGCAGAGGGTGATGAACCCAACTAATTATTCAGTTGACTAGTGTGCTCGAGTTTGTTTGTTGATAATCTTTTCTACTCTCTTCTTGTACAATGAAAAGGTCCATGTTAACTTGAGAGATATGACCTCACTAATGGATTTGAGTCTGTTCGGCCAGTATGACTGGGGTGGAGCTGCTTTGGCTGGGGGTTATAGGGCGATGGGCTCGATGTCGAAGTGCTAAGGGATTGGCATCCATGCAACCATGGCTATTTGGGAGGTTAGTATTTCCATTTTCTTGCTTGAGTAATCTTATCAAATTTGCTAATTCTTCTTTCCTTTTATAGCTCTAGGCTTTTGCGTACATTCTTGCTACTGCCCCTAAGATCATTACTAAAGATGAGATTCTTCTCCCCATGGGGAGATTGTGGGGTCTAGAGTATTGGGTAGGATCCCATCTTGATTTTTCTTTTTCCCAGTAAAGTGATGTTCTGGCAACTATTATTAAGGTATGCTCTGAATAGCTTCACTTTTCTATTTGTTATAAATTTCTAATGAACGACTGTCTTTGCAGGTGGTATGGGCACCCTTTAACTATGGTGTTATGAAAGATGTTCCTCCTTTTGCATTGGGAATTATTTATACTGAGAGGTAGCTTCTTTTGGGTTCTTCAGTTACCATGGAGTTTTTTTAGGAGATCAGGTTGTGGCCCTGATGACTCTGAGAATGGTTGTTCCTATTGATCCTCTTACCATCATGAGGGATTCCATGGAGGAGATGTATTGCACATTCTTGAGGATTGGGATTCCTAGAGAGGAGTTTATTACTCTCAGCTCTTAAACAGAGTTTATTGCCTCTCGGTTGATGAATGGGAGGCCTCCATATTCTGTAGCCCCAGGTCGTGTACCAGTGATTGCTACTACCCTGAGAGCATAGTTCGTATGGCCAGCCATCTCGCTCGACTGCTTAGGCTATGCCTTCTACCAGTGCAGTTTCTTCGGGGATGGGCTTTTGGATGCCTTCTATACCCTCCACTTCTCCCTCATTTTTCTAATCATGTCTCCTATGTTGGAGCAGATGGTGTGATGCAATATCATCTTGTCGGCACTCAGTATCTGCTTAGCATAATGTGATTTGACTCAATGACTTTGCCTTCTGTGAGTCTCGACTTCCCTTTTGTGTATCTACTTTTTATTATTCTGACATCTATTTTCTATAGGTCTTTAATGAGATACTTGGTGATAGGTATGATGCTCATGCTCAGACTTTGTATTCCTTGAGCACCACATTAGAGGCATTGAGTGTTTTTGAGAGCTAGAAAGAGCCACACATAGTCAAGTGGCACATTCCTCGAGGTGGAGTACAAATTTAGGAGGAGGTAGCATCTAAGGAGGATGATAAGGATGATGCATAGGATGCTATGTGTTTGATTGTATCATGGCCCCCATTTCTAGCCTTTTTGTAAAAACTGTTGTACTTTGAACTTTGTTTGTGAATTTTTTTGAGAAAAATTTAATTTTAATTACAATTTCTATTTTTGGTAAAAATTTGATTGCCTGAAAATATTTTTTGTATGAAAATCGAGAAAAAATAGAATCGCATCGAATCGGATTGCGCATCACGAAAGGTTAGAGCAACAAATAGGTCTAAACACGTGCTTGAGAGTTGGGGTATGTGCCTGAATCCTAGCACACACACTTAGAGCTCAATGCTTATGCCTATCTCTAGGCACATGTGCCTAGCACTGGGTGCGTTCGCTTACACCTGCCGTCCTATACATGTGTTCGACCTTTCAATCTCCATTTCATCTTGATTTTCATGCCAATATATATACATCCATACAAAAAATAATTTTTTACTCAGAAAATTACGAATGATCATTTTTATTTATAGAAATAATATTTCTTTTTGTTATTTTCCACAATGGAGCCATTCTACTGTTCTATGATGTATGGCTGGTGCAAAAACCTGAGCCAAGAGAATCAAATCAACCTCGGGAAGTACAATATGAGTGCTTTGCCAACACTTGGAGGTGTTAAAATAGGCTGAAACTTACTGAATGCCTGTATTAGGTTTTAGGATCCTGTTGATCACATTTTCCATTTTGATGTTGGCTTGGATGAGATGTGTCCAGTTTTTGAGGAATTTTCTGCTTTTCTAGGTTCTGAAACTGAGGCTGACTTGGCTATTCAAGTTGAGAAGGTTGGAATTTTAATTTGTTTAGGAAGTACAGAAGAGGCTTCTGGTTTGGTAAAGAATGATTGGATGAACCAGCCAACTGTGGCTGACATGTTTTGGGAGGATATATATTCTAACAATATGGTTTGGGTGGCCAGAACACTAAAGGCTTACGCATTTTGTTTGACAGTTGAATACATTTTTATGGGCCTGATCGATTGGGGCGATGCAAAAGTGGCTGAGCTGATACCCCAGATGGGTGAAGGGAAGTCCATTATTAGCATAATTTTGGAAGAACATTAATGGACCTCAATTGTTACTGCAAATAGAAATAGGCTTGGACCATTAGTTCCATTCTGCTCCATGTACTTTGTTTCTTTACCATTATTTCTGTTTAGAAGCTTATAAAACTATTCTGATCTTATACTTGCTTTTTAGATTTGGTTAAAAGACCATCTCAAGATTTTTCTAGCTCCCATGAAAAGGAACTATCTTGCATCCTTCTATTAGACTAGGACAATTGCAATCCGCTTTACTACTGAAAAAGACTGGATTAATTGGCTAATGGAGTTGAGTCCTTTTAATTTTCTTTGGAGACCCAACTGTATAGGATCAAACATTTCATGCCACAAAGCTGGGGATTCAAGCATGTATATTTGCTTAGTCTGAAAGTGGTAACGTGGTATCAAGGTACCCGAGTCTTTTGACAAATGGGATTAGAATGTGCCCCTAGATGGTCAACTCTTCATGGTTTTTGTGGTTAATGATAGAGTGGCTAAAGCAGTCTTTAGTGGCTAGATTCGAGACTTCAACATGTTGTTACTGACTCCAGGTGATCATTATGGCAAGCTTCCAAAGTATATAGAATGGTGGATTGAGACATGCTGGCCATAGGAGAAGGAGAAGTGTTATGATATTTTGACAAAGATTTAAGACTGAGTTGGTTTTGCTTAGACTATGCTTTTGGATAAATTTGAGTTTGATTAGACCTTTATTTTATTTTCATTTTTATTTCTATATGAAAAGTTTAAGTTTTGGGTGTTTTAAAAGATGAATAAAACCTTAATAAAATGTTAACAAAATGTTTATTTATTTTATTAAGCTCTTACTTTTGCCTAGACTGCCCTTTCAAGTTTTCAATTTAGAAAGGTGCCTTAATTGTTGCCTAGGCTGCTTTTTCAGCTTTTAGTCTAGCAGGATGTACCTTAAATTTTACCTAAGTCGCCCACTTAGGTTTTCAGCTTAGAGGGTTTCATTATTTTTTTGATTTATTTTCTTTATTTTATTTTTACGTGCAATGTTAAAGAGCCCAAAATGAGATGAAAATTTAATTTTATTAAATGCTTTGGATCATGCCTGTAAAGGCTGCCTACGTATCTCCTTACAATAGATTTTGAAAATGATGAACATGGTAATTTTTGGAGAATCAGGTCCACGTAGTTTTTGTTTCAAAATGTGATGCAATATGCATACGTTAGCAGTGTATGCCTTAGAGCTTATACTCAACATGTGAATGTAAATAAAAATCTAATTGACTTTAGTATATATGTTCTTTAAATGAAATTATTCCTTATATTGAACATATAAATGTCCCTTAAGTATTCTGTTAAGGAATCTACTCTCAAAGAGTTTGAGAATATGAGTGGCAGATTGTCCTTTATTAGATACTTTGAAGGTTGTTCATGGTCATAGGATTATTGGTAGGGACACCATTAATCCGGAAGACTATTACCTCTATTATCATCCATGATAGGTATGAGATACTTATTGGTATGGAGGTAGTGAGTCTCATGCTATAGACATGTGATGTCATGACAACACATGAGCATACTTATTAGATGAGTAAGTTAAACATTGAAGTTAGATGATGCATACATGGGTCATTACCAACTAGTCAATATCGCATCATCTAGATCATGATTGTGCATATAATCCTTAGACTTGAAGTGATAAGTTATCTGGTATACTGGTGGCTATAATTTCTTACTGCTTACATACCGATGCTAGTTATGTATTAGTATATGGCATGTGGTGGCCATAATCAGTGATATGTTAGGATAAGTGTTTAACCAAGAAAGGATTCATTAACTTGGCTAATTAAGGAAGGAATCCTATGACTTCTGGTTGTTCTTAATATGTAAATCCCTGGCCAGGGTCGAGATTTTAGTCAGAATCGGGTTTGTCAAGAACTCACACCGGATAGAGGTCATATGATCTAGCATATATGGTTTTACTATTCTATAACCCTAGCTAAGATCGAGAATCTGTAATGAAGGGATTTGAGTGCACGGTAATTATGATTAAGAGGTCTATGTAATGTTAAGATATGATCACCGACATTCATTTCTAATTAGGTAGTCATGATATGTTATGCTAGATGTCGTTCACAACTTATGGGATTAAGTGTGTGATGAGTATTACACACTTGGTGGATAGAAAAGAGTTTTCTTTATCCCATTACTAATTAGAACATGAACCTAGTAAGTCACACACCATATAGCAATTCCCATTGGCTTGTATTTATCATATTGATAATTAATTAAATAGTTTAATTAATTGTTAATGATGATTGAATAGAACATGTAATTAAATGTATAAAGATGCTAGCATGTCTTGATGTTTAATTCATGAAGTGATTAATTTCAATTATGTCATAGTTTGTATGAGATACAAATGGACATGACTAATTGAAAAGGTTTTGGAAAAATAAATAAAATTAATTAAGCTTGACATGAGATTTAGCTTAATCCACATTAGATGTGGTTAATAAAGGTTTAAGGGTGATTCCTACTAACTAAATTCCTAATCTATTTGATTAGTTGACTAGTGAAATAGTCAACTAAGTTAAATAGATAAGGTTCTTAATCTTCTCCTTGTTTTAAGGAAAAGCAAGATATGGGTATAAGTGTATGTTGGTGTCATCTTTTTGCCTAACCAAGCTTAACACATTG
>CAOJBK012603895.1:0-21453 GCA_948294925.1 Codiaeum variegatum | reverse complement strand
TACTGACGCAAAAAATTGCGACAGTAAAATTCGATAGTATTTAATTTTTTTTTTGTAGTGATATATATATATATATATATAAAATATTCACTCCTATTTTAAATAAGAAGTAAAATTTGCAAGTATTCTAATAATTTATATTTTATTTTTTATTTAAAAAAAATGAGAGACATGTTAAAGAAAATCTCCTTTCTTAAATTACAATGTAAGTTGTAACTCTAATTTTTTTTTAAGTAATAAAATGTATCTCATAATAATAGACATGATATCTTTTCTCTTGAAAAAAAAAATAAAGAGTAAAATATTTCAAAAAACTAGAGAGTAAAATGTTCACCTTTTAGACTTTTTATGACAAAATTTCTTTTCACACTCAAATGATCCATAACATAACATTAAAAGGGAAAAGAAAGAATTAAAAGGAGAACAAATAAAGAGAAAAATAATAATAACATGCAAGTAAATTTTTAAGTGGCATTAAATTGAAACAACCGAAAGACAGATAAGCAGAAGTCAATACCCGAACCACCACCCTTGCTGACTGATCAGGCCAACAAAGCAAGGGTTACATCTTGGTGCGCTCTTGACTTCCTCTATTTTAGTAATTAACATAATTAATTTTGTTTTCCTGTTCTTTTTTTTTTTACTACTTTCATTCCCTCCAATTCCATTAAATGCATATTACCAACCACCCAAATTACCTGTTTACTACTACACACTTTTTTATTTACCAAATTACTACTACTTCTAGCAACCTACTAGTAATTTATTTCCCACCCATTACTTTCTAGTCAATTACCAAAATCTCCACACTCTTTAAAACCCTAAAAACTTAAAGTGGTCATAGAGAAAGGGAGACGTTTGGTAATTGACAGTTTTGTAAGGGTAAAATCTAGTCTTGAGGTGGAGCAGTAAGATCATGACATGAGCCTACAGCATTGACATTGTCGAGTGAGCAAGTGGTAAGAGCTTCAGTAATTTGATGAACTGTGCTACGCAAATGGTTGTTTATGGCATTGACGCTTGACAGATTAAGCTTTGCAGATGGGATTGTGCTGGCTAGGACTTGAAGCCCAACTGTGAGAAGACACCCTGATGAGTTCATATTGTTATTGTTATTGCTATCTTCTGAAGAGTTGGCTTCGTTGTTGTTAGATTCTAATGGAACTATAACAAACCCTAATGGAAGAAGAGGAATGCAAGATGGATCCTCGCCGCTCATTGCTAACTGGATTGAGTCTACGTTTACTGTACTGTAGACAATTAGGCTTCCTGATTTATCTGTGCAACTCTCTTGTAGCATCAGCTCTACGTTCTGGGCTGAATTGCTTGCAACCTGAAAATTATTGTGTTAAAAATATATTTTAGTTAGGTTTAATAATTTAAAATATTCTGCTATTTTTTAAAAGATTATTGTACTTTTATAGTTTCAAAAATAAAAGTATAAAAACTATTACTAAATAAAATATATTTTTAATAATTCATTTCGTATTTATAAAAAAAAACTAATTAAAAGCAGAAAACCAAGCTTACATTGATGCGAAGAAGAGAAATGCAATTTCCTGGATGAGAGCCATTTGCAATGTGAGCAACTTCATGTAAAGCATTCCCATTAGAAAGAACATCCAGCTGCCCATATCATAAATTAATTTTACATAATTAATAAACTAATACTAATTAGAATTACTAATTATAATTTATGATCAAATTATTGAACCTGAGATCTTCGGTGTTCATCCCTCAAGATATCAAAGACTTGATAATGAGGATAGGGAAGCCAAGTAGTAGAGACAGCACATAAAATGACACCATTAGGCTGGCCAGGTTCAGTGATTTTCCTTGTAGTAATTCTAACAGTGTCATCAGAAGAATCAGATAAGGCTGTCCATGACTGCCCACTACATGTGCTCACATTCACATTAAATGTTCTGATCATTCTTTGTGCTAATCTCATCAAATTCTTTCTTGCTTCTGGAGAAGGAATTACTGCAAAATCCAACCAAATTAATTAATTAATAAATAAGAAATATTATTTGCATAATTAATCTCTTAATTAATTAATTAAGGACCTCCTAGATCAGATATATTTCTGGCCATTAAACTAGCAACCCTTTCACACTGTCTTTGTAATACTCCTAACCAGCGATGAGCCCCAAATGCCAAACCACTATTTACAAATTGGGTAAATATTTGGTGCACAGGCTTGTCCTCTATCTCTGCATGTTCTACCCAAGTTACCTATTCAGCATTCAAAATTAAGAAATTAGATTAGCCAAAGGAATTAGATTATTCAAAATTATGATTTGATGTATATGTTAAGATCATAATCCCACGTCAAAATGAGCCTAAACATTATTACTTATCCACAAATTTTCACAGTATAGCAAACTTAATTACATACCCTTGAGTAGCCATTGGGCATATCTTGAATAACACAGCCTGAGGGCTTTCTCCTGTATAGAGGAAAGGAAGTTTGAATGTTGTCATGGAAGCTATCAATAGGAAAATCAACGATTGCCCAACTTCCTTCTTCTACATTCTGTTGACAATATCGAACAAAATATGCTTCCCGTGTTGGCACCAGTGGAGAAAGAACTTGCAATTCTGCATACATCTGCTCATAATAACAAACAATTAGTAACTAATTTAAGATTGGATTTGACACGCCATGATGAAAAATAAAACATGAATTGATAATTTTTAAAAAATCTTGGATAGAATTAACAGAAAAAAAAAGTATGGAGAATTGGGATCATTAGCACAAAATAAGAATAACAACATACCAGATGAAGGGAACCACTTGAACTAGAAACACCTGGTGTTATAATTTGAACAGTTTTTGCTCTAGCAACAATTGAAGGAAACAACTCCACCCATTTATTCTACAAAAAAAAAACAATTTGAAGTTAATTAGGCCAATTAAATTCAATTAAAATTTTCTTTTTAACAAAATTTATGAATTGAAGCTATACTTACTGCATCAAGGAAAGCATCAACCAAAGTAATACTATTCATTATAACCACAGCACTATCACGAGTAGCTTCAGTCCTTAACTCAATTGAATGCTGCTTTAAATTTAAAGGCCATGGGAACATTCTAGCATGTTCTTCAAGGTTAAGCACTTCCTTTCCAATCTCATTGTTTCTAATCCAAAGAGGCTCAGTAACCTGACACATCTTAACAAGTTCATCCACAGATGACAATGCGAGCTCCATTGCAAGATTTTTTTCGTCTTCCATTAATACGAGACCAGTCTCACCAAATGTGGAAGTTTCAGGTAACATTGGTATAGGCATTGGCATCATCTCAGTGCAAGTGTTCAAAGAGTCTGGAAACTGCCTTGAATATATGTTCATGTCCAAGTCCAAAGAAGGGGGAATAAGTGGAGGAGGAATTGGTGGCATTGTTTGAATTGGACGCCCACTGAAGCGCGAGGCAAGGCAACAAACACGTTCTAACTGCAGTGATTTTAATTGGTAGGTAGTATTATAAGGAAATGAAAGAGTTATTATATAGTTTTAATTCAATTATTATATGTAATATACCTCATCTCTAAGGCGAGCATTTTCAAGTCGAATCTCCTCAAAGGAAATCCCACCAAGTATAGCTGGGCCTCCACAACTAGGGCAGATAATACTACGTAATTCAGCTTGAAGCCTGTAATTATCATTCTTCAAGCTCTCATTCTCAGCTCTAAGTATAATATTATCAGATCGATCTTGTTGTGCCTACATTACATTTAAAATTTGAAACAAATAAAAATTAAATTTAATAAATCTGTGCACCCAATGGGAGGCAGATGTGTAGGTAAGGGTTTAAATTTGACTCCCTACAATATTTATTAATGATACAGCCTGTATATAAATATGGGATATAGTCTAAGCCAAGGAACCCAGCTTCTGACCAAAGCTATAAATGCTACGATGATGATGATGATGGGGTTTGGTTAAAACGCAAGTAATTGACGCGTTTTCTCGGAAATCGTGTTCACCGTGTCTGTGTAAAACTCAACGGCTTCATTAATAACAGTATGAGTATCCTACAATACTCAAATTTCCGTTTTCCCAATGGTTAATTTTTTTTTTTTAATTTTAAATTAGGGTTAGAACTTAGAATGAAAGAGTTTTACCTTCATTTGAGTACGACGATTTTGAAACCAAAATTTAACTTGGCGTGGTTTTAAACCGAGTTCTTGACTCAGTTTCATCCTTTGTTTGTCATCTGGGTGTGGACATTCCTTAAACAAGCTGCAAAACAAATTTTGTTTCTTATAATCAATTGTATAATTAATAACAGCAAATGTTTTAAAAAAGAATTGGTTTTCATTAGTATATCATAATTCATTAATTAAAAACATATCCTTGAAATAGGAATGAAATTAAACAATGAAAATCTTTGTCTCTCATTAATTAAAAATATTTTGTTTAAAAGATAATGACAGAGAGAATAGAGAAGGCATACTTTTCCATTTCTTGGATCTGGCGAGTAGTGTGCCTGTGATAACGTTTCTTCTTATTAGGAGGTTGTTGTTGATCAGTGCTTTCTTGTTCATTCCCAGACTTGTCTTCTATTTGTTCACTTTCCATCTCTTCTTTCCCAAGTCCCATTAACCCACTGTCTTCTTTCTAAAAAATATTTTAAAATCACACAAAAATCTTCATAAAAAAGAAGAAAAAAATAGTTGAGATTATATAAACACTTACAGGAGCGAAAGCATTATGGAAGGACATGTTTGGCATGAAGTTAAAATTATTAGGGTTTCCCATTGAAGAAGAAAATAGGGTTTCTGAAGATACCATATTTCCTCCCATATTTGACAATACTTGACAATCTCCATACATATTTCTTTCTTTAATTATATTTTTAACCTAATCTTCAAAGAAAAATATCCCCAAATTTCTGCTTTCTGCCTGATCCTGTGTAAGCCATTGGATTCCCACAAATAAGCAATTTTCTATTTCTAAATCTTACCATGCAAGCTCAAGAAAAATGGAAATAAAACAAAAAAAAAAGATTGAAGAATAAGAAAAAAAAAGTTTGATTTTGTATATATAAATCACAAACAAATTGAAATTAATATTTGCAAAGTTTCAAACACCATGAACAATTTTTTTTTAAAAAAAATATACATAAAGAGAAAGGCAAAAAAAATATACCAGGAACAATTATGTAGTTTTATTGTTTGGGATATGAGAATTGAATTGTTGGAAAATGGAAAGGAGAAGAAGAAAATCACTCTTTCTCTCTCCTTCTAATTCCCAAACCCTTTCACTTCCTCACTCTCACTCTTATCTACTTCAATTCTTTTTTTCTCACTAGAATCTCAATTTCTTTCTTTGCCATAAATTAGTGTCATTTATTGATTTCACAGTACAGGGATAAAACGGGAATTTCAAATTTAGGGTTTGACAGAAACCGATCAATTGCCAATTTACTACGTTTACTGTTTTTGTTACGTGGCCGTTCTTTAATGGCTTACTATACGTTTCCCAAAGCCAAAAAATCCAAAAGTCAAACCTTTCCACTTTAACAAAATCAGGAATTTTACTCCTATGATGAATTGCAATGCTTGATACGCGCGCATGATAAATTTTTTGGTATGACGAAATGAATCACTTGATCATGCGTTTTTTTTTTGGTCAAGAGATCATGCGGGAATTTCTTTCATTTACATACCCGCTTCTCCTTTTCTCTTAATTATAAAATCAAAGATTCATAAATTATACTATTCCATTAGTACAGAATATAGTTCAAAATTTTATAAATTGTACATTCATTCGGTTAAAGATATTTATCACTAAATACTAGTACCATACTTTTAGTTATTCACAATAAAAAATTTCACCACTATTATATTCTAGATTCATTTCATGTGTAATTTATCTATATTTATAAATTTGTAACTTTTAGTGTACGAACCTACAATTGTTTGTTATAACCCTCAGGTAAAATAAAATACAATAAAACTTGAAAACAAGCTTATTAATAAAAATTATCCATTACACTTGAGATCTAACTCTTAAGAGTGAGAGGTTTCGATTTCGAATTAACTCCTTCACACTGAGTGAGATTTTGTTTATAGGCACGTGTTAAGGGAATACTATCCCTATTGTATAACAAGTGATCTATTGGATCCTGCATTGAATCCATAAAAAAATTATCCATTTTATCATTAATTAAATAGAAATTCAGTCCCTATTATATTATAAATTCATCATATGCTTATAATTTATTACTTGTTGTCAATGAATATATAACTTATAAGTAAGACAACAGATAATTTCGAAAAATAAAAGTTGAGATCGCTCTAGAAACGATCTCAACTAGAGCTTGCAACACAAGTAATAGTTAGAAAAAAATTAGGAACTTTTGTCTCATGATCACTCCAAAAGTTAAGTTAAATGGTTTTATATATATATATATAGTCAATAATAGTTAAAAGGAGAAAAATAAATGACAAATAGCTAGGGTTTTATCGTAGACTCGCACCAAGCCTCCATTTTTCTTGGATCAAAGCCAACACAGTCAAGAAATCATCGTCATCGCACTCGAAAGCAGCTCCACATTCCACCAAAAATCATTAGATAACATGCAACATTAATGAAAATTAGGAAAATAATTGTTTGTTGGTTATTTGCATTGGATTGGATTGTAAAAGTGTGAGTGCATCAAGAGATTTGAGGAAACTGTGGAGGTCATGTAAGTCGTCTTCATCAACAACATTTTGTTGCAATACAACAACATTAATTGATCTAATAAGCAAATTGCCATATGAGCTTCTTTATTATATAATTTCACATTTAAAATTGAAAGAGATTGTGAAATTAAGTGTCTTATCAACTAGATTTAAACATATTTTTCCATCCATACCTCACTTACAAATTGATTGGAATAATTTGTTTGTGACTGATTTATCAAATAAATATTAATGAAATTCCTCCTTGTTCTATATTCAACAGTTAATTTGTTAATGGAGTCAATTTGTTCTTACAACTTTATTAGGGAAATAAAAAAAAATAGCTAGAGTTTTAGATATACCTCAATTCTTTATAAGAGGTGTATTTAGAGTAATGATTGATGAGAATCCTAGTTGGATTCCTATTTTGGAGTGATCTCTTTCTTATTAAATTCTATATCTTTTCTTGATTTGGTGGAGAGATAATTGCTTAGTATATGAATTTGTCTATATAGATCATAATCCTTCATAAGTCTATTTATTATTTCTTTAAGAGAGCCATTCTAGGCTCACTTGGTGTGAATTTTTATATCATGGTATTATCACATGTCTTCCCACAATTTTAGGTAAGTTAAAGATTTGACCTCCTTCATTCATCTTTGATCTCTAATGCAATCATATGCCTTCACTGATCCAAAAATAAACTGATCTATTTCCTATATATATATTTATTAATCGAATTTAAATTTTCACTAAAATTAAAATGACCACTCCAGTCATCATTACTCTTATTGCTTCGTTTATCTCAATCGTCCTTTCACGTCTTTTCTTGACACCCAAGTTCGTCACATGTCCATTCTATCACAAAATCTTGAGAGTCCCCTTTCTAGAATGTTATTCTTTCTTATTTAAATCACTTTCTTCTCTATTTGTACACCCTCTTTGGCTCCTCTCACTATTCACATGCACTTATAATTTTCATCTGTTTTTTTTCTTCGAGGACCTCATTCCATTCATTTTGTAGTAAGTTGAATTCTTTCATTTTTCTTTCACCAATCCTCTATTTTTCCTTTTCCCCCTTTCCAATTTTCAAATATCCAGTTTCTTCTGCATTTCTTTAGAAAATATGTCTAGAGTGTCTACCACCCATGACTATGAAGAAATTCTTGAGAATGCTCAAAATTTTAAAATTATGGAAGAGGTGGAGATTACCTCTGCCTCTACAGTCAACCCATCTGCAGAAATAACCTTAACCTTGTGATGTTCAAAAGGCGTCAAGAAATAAAAATTGTTTACCTAAACATGGTTCTTTTGTAGATAAACCATTAAAGGGGAATTAGATCATTGTATACATAATCGATCTAAAATTTGGGCTTAAATTCTCTTTATGCCCTTTAGTGAAAAATTTATTATCCCATTATAGATCTCTATTAGCCAACTACACCCCAACTTTAGGATGATCCTTTATGGATGCCATTATCTTTTTTAGCATAGAAAATTAGATATTTCCTTTAGGACAGTTAGGGATATTTATCCTATAGTGGCGAAAAGAGGGTTTAACCACTTTTTCTTTCAATCGTCTTGCAAATTGGTAGAAATGAGATCATCCTTAAAAGACAGAAAGGACTACTTCTTTATTATTCATAACTCTCAAGGTTGGAGTAACATAACTCGCCAATAGGTCTCCTCTTCTACCTTCCATAATAACTCGACTGAACTATCCTTGATGAGCTAAGGACTCAATAAATAAAGGAGTGGACCTTTAAAGTTTGCATGGTGAGAATCTTATTGGACTTGCAACACAAACCATGGTCAAAAGGGTCAGGTTGTGTGCCTGACAAATAACCTATGGCGCTCAAGTTAGTTCTTGGCATTTAAAGATGGTACTAATGGTTTCTTGAGCTACTAAAATTGGAAAATAGAGTTGAGAGAAAATTAGGATTTTTACACAAAAAATGAAGTTTTGTTGCCCTTATAAAATTGGTGTGGGAGGCCTTATATAATCCCCTAGGGTGCTGAGGTGGCATGATTGGATGGTCAAGATTATAGATGGTGGGTAGTTAACCTTTGAAGATTCCCTATCTCAAGTGATAAGATGTCCTCAACTGATTAGTAGTGAGAAAAGTATATCCCTTTTTGTCTAAATGTGTGCGTTAGTGCCAAAAGGCACTTTTCCTGATTTAGGGGACTTGGGTAACATGTTTTTAATATGGGTTTGTTGATGTAGAAGATGCAGGACAATGTCATACTATAGGTAGTTGACTTATTTTACCTAAACTTGTTTGGAGGTCTTTAGGAGGCTATATATTGTCTGTCTGAAGACTATGGTCTCCTATTAGTAATGGATTGGTCATACGGATACTTGAATCTCAGATGTTTATAGGTTCGGGTTATGTCTGTGTATGATGTCCTCTCTTGGTAGAATTTGCATTTGAGCATTCCTTAGAATGGGTCCTTCTTCTTTAATACGACCTTGGACCTTTCATCCTAACTCGAGCCCTTATCAATCCATTTAGACAACCATTCTATTACCAACCTATGGAACCTAGCTAAAAAGAAGGTTTTTCACAAGGAAACCCTTGTCTCAAAATATTTTAAATATATCAATGATCATAACCTCTACTCTTTATGCCCTGTATGGGTCAGATATGGGACTCATTGTTTCATTACTATGAGATCCATACTTCTTTGCCTTTGCTTTCTCTTCAACTTTAGCACTCTGTAAAGATTCTCACATTTCTAAATAAGAGTCCATCTTGCTAAATTTTGATTGTTTATTAACTCGAATATTATCATGAAGAAAATCATCAGCAACATGCTTTTCTTTTGAACTCCCTACACCGGATTTATTTCCCTCATTCACTTTAACATTTTCAACAATGAATTCCTCTTCCTTTTCACACTCCTCATGTGAGATTAGAGGTAGTTGAGTGGAATCATGATGAAAAAATCTAGTAACTGCTAATTTTCCAAAACCTTAACTTTCCTTAACCTTAGCGTCTTTTCACACCAATTTTTTTTTCTCTTTTATAAAAAAAGAATTGTATACTAGATAATCAAATAAAATAATTGTACAATTATAGAAAGTAACATACACATAATATAAGATATCATAAAAATATGTTTCCATGTTTTTTCAAAAGTAAATGTAGTCGTAGAAATCACGATGCTTTCTTCAGAAATGATTATACTTTCCGATTAGCCTGTCTGACCTATATCTCACTCTAATTTTGAAATTTTTCTTTACCCATTCATTCTAGTTTGTAAATTTAAAACTATGAGTACTGTTTGGTTTCTTTTTAATTCGTTCATATAATATGAGTAAAAATGAAACCTTATTGGTGCTACTCCAATCCATGGCATCTTTATTTTCCCTACTCTTTCCTCATCTCACTACACAAATAAACATAAGTATTTATAAATGCAATTCACATAAATCATATAGTCATAAAAATATGGAATAAAAAGACAAATATTGATATATAGTGATGAGCATTGAACTCAATCAACAAAGGATGGACCTTTGGAGTTGGACTTTAAAGGATCTCGCTTGGGCTTGCAATCACAAAACAATGTCAAGAGGGCCAGGCGTTGTGTTTGGCAAATGAACTTCGATGCTCAATCTAGTGACATAGCTTCAATGGAGGCTCTAAAGGTTACTTGAACTTATAGAGCTAAGGAAAACAATATGTGAAAGAGAACTTATAGTATAACATTGAAGATCAAGTTCCCTATCCCTTATAAAGTTGGCTTTGAAGGCCTTATATAGGCCTCTAATGTACGAAGAAGATAAGAACGGACAGTTGAAAGTGGAGAGGTGGTTAACATTAATGATAACCCATTTCTGAGTGATGTGTCCTGTGATGATTAGTGGAGGAGAGGGAATATCCCATTGTTTTGATATAAGTGTAAATACCAAAAGTTGCTTTCCAAATTTGGTAGTGCTTAGAAAGCACGTCTTTGACAGAGGTGTGCTATGGTAGAGGCAGTGCCACAATACCATACTATGATAGTTGGCCTATTTTGACTTAATATTCACGGAGGTCCTTGAAGGTATGAACTATCTATCTGAGGGCTCGTTCTTGGTTGGAAGTGGATTGTTTGTATAGACATATGTTCCCTCAGACTCTTTTGGGTCTAGTGGTGTCCATCTTCCAGTTTAGCTTCACCTAAGGCCTTCAAGTAAGTGGGATTCTTCTATTAATGGGCTTAGGCCTTATGGCATTATTCGGATAACTATCAGTGGCCCTCCTATTTTCATAAAGTCTCATGTCTCAACCAAGTTGGTTTTTATGGAAACAGTTCTTCTTATCAGACTAGGCCCTTGCTTGCAGGGTTTCTTTCTTGGCCTTTCATTCGAAACATTTCTAAGGCTTCTTCGGATAGTATTAAGTAGACCTTTTCTCTAGAATGTCCTTGTCTTTTCTTATATGTCCTTTCAACTCCTCTCGAGCAGTGGAAAGATTTTGGATAGTTTCTTATTCCTTTAACTTTAATGTCATCATTTCCCTTTTTCTAAGCACACTAATTAAGGCATCATCTTTATTGTGTTTCAAAATTTAAACATTGTCCAACCATCATCGATAAATGGGTATGTCTTGCTCCTAAAGGGACACATGTGCCACCCCTCCCCCCTCCTCTCTAGAACCTTCTTAAGCCTATAAATACTCTTTTGTTTTCTCCTTGGTTCTTCACTTTATTCTCCCTTTCATTACTCTGACAAAATTTTCCTAGAACTATCTCATTCCCTATTTCTTTCCTTACTTCCAAAAGCTTTTGCTCATCCCTAATGGCTCCCAGAAAAGATCAAGGTAAACCAGAGAAGAAACATAAGAAAAAGGCTTCCAATGAGGTGGTTATTAAGGGCAAAAGAAACAAAACAAGTTCTTACCCTACTCGCTCTAAATTCAACTCTGAAGCAAAGTACTGGAGAAATTCCTTATTCCTTACTAGGAGAAGATCGCTCCCTCCAACTCCAGGCATTGGAATTACTTCAAAACCACCATGATCAGCACACTGCATGGGCCTTCCTTTTCCTTGTATCTATCTAAGCTTGACAATGTGATCTACAATCGCATCAGGCAGTATGAAATGAGGAAGGATAACATGCACTACATTATATTTTTGGAATAGTTGTATATTGAGTTATTATTCCCTCCTTATCCCTTCTTTGTGGAAATATTTAAGACCTTTCACCTAAACCCTCCGCTGGTCACTCCCAACACCTTCATGGATCTGCAATGGTTTAAAATGTTGTGTTATAACCTGGGATGTCCATGTATCACTGCAACCATTTTCTAAATGTTTTTTCATTTCAGTGTGTGCAACGAGCCCGAGTTGTACATGTCTTATAAGTGGACTAAGAGGGGAATTTTCTCTAGTAAACCTGACAGAATGCCTACCTGAAAGGACAAATTTGGGGTTTGGATTTCATCCATAGACTAGTGCCCTTGATGAGGGGTTTGGATTTCCAGGGGGTCGTAAAACCCTAAAAATGAGGAAGACCTTAATGCTCTAGACTATCCTAGGGTCCTGGAGCTTGATGAAGATTGATTCCTATGCATTAAAGTCATCATCTACCACCAGAGGCACATAAAATAGGAGATATTAATGGCTAGTGGCTTTTTAACACGGTCGAAAAAGTTTCTGACCACTGTAGAAACTTTTCTCACTATCTCAAGTGAGCTTTCTTTTGTGTTTCTTTTCACAAGTGACTCATTGTGACTTTTCTCTAACTTTTCCATATTTGTGTGTAGCTACCATTAAGGTTGAGGAGTATTTTAGGAAGGAATTGATGGACTAGATTCCAACCGGTGTACCAGAGTCCAAAATCTGCATGGAGATTCTGCTGCCCATCCATGACTTCAAAGTTAGACAACCCAGTTTGAGGACTTATGTTGAGGTCCATGCCTACAACATTCCCCTAAAGCTTAAGGTCATGTCCTCTACGCTTTCACAGAGAATGATAATGGGATTGAGGATCAGTACTTCTATGCCAAAAGGGTTGGGATTTAGGCTAATCTCGCAACTCCTAAAGATTCTCGGATGATTCCTTACCAGACTGAGCCCTCCATTAAAGTTTTTATGTTACTACTCTGCCAGTTCAGCCTCCTTTCCAAATAGGCCAACCAATATATGAAGAGCCCCAGGCTAATCAATCAGGAGCAAGTTCCTCCCAAGTCATAAAATCCATTACCAACTACAAGGCCTTTAGATTTGACAAGGTCATGAAGTTTAAAGATGATGGAGTGGTGAATATCAAGTTTGAGAAGATCACCCAAAATACCCCAACTTGCAAGCCCCCTTACTTTAGGCTTTGGACGTCTTAGAGTAGACTAGCACTTCCCAAGATGAATTTAAAACTACCCTAGACTTATGAATGGCTGAGGTAGTGAAGTGCATTGAATGTGAGATCAAGGAGTGCATCAACAGTCTATTGGGGATGTACACTAAGTATTCTGCTCCCCTTACTCATTTACCTTCAAAAAGGATATGGATGGTCCTCATCCTCCACCCTCTATTATCCAACAGCTTCTTCATTCTGACCTTGGCTATAGACGGATCCTCGAACTAGTGAGTGGAGGCTTTTCTACTACTTAGATTCTTCCTCCCCCTCTTCCTCTTCTACTAGTTACTTGGACTCAAATGAGGGGTTGTTTGAGACTTTTCATCCTCTTTCACCATACACCCCTTCCTCACGGTCCAAGTTAATTAGGCCTTTGAGGGTGTTCTATCCAAAGGTCAGAAAGGTTAAGAGGTATGTTCACCATCCCAGTCTTAAGTTTTTGGCCAGGAGAAACAAAAGGTTTGTAAACCAAATATTACCTTCTTCGAGTGACGACTTCCTTTTCTATTTTTCCAATTTTTATTATTTGTTCCTTTTATTTAGGATGTGATTATTTCCTTCTATTTTATTTTTTAAGGGAAGCTGACACAATTCCTATATCCTCTAGTACCATGGTGTCCTTTGTAGCACCTGATCCTATTATTGCTGCTACCTCAAAGGAGGCTCCTCCCTAGACTACCACTATAGATAAGTGGAAAGAAGTGGTTGATGCTTCAATAGGAGTTTAATAGGTTGCTTAGCTTTGACTCAATGTCTGCCCCTGATGTTATCGAACCTACTCACCCAAATACTTAATCAATGTCTCTAATACTCCCCCAATGGATGTAGTGTTTTTTGAGGGACTCATTCCATTTGTCCCTCCAAATAAGAAATAGAGGATAGAGTAAGAGTCCACACTGGAGGGTGACTTAGCTGGTGAAGTCCTTCCATCCATTGAGGAGTCAGTCTGAGTTCTAGAGGCAACGGACACAACCATTGTGGTGATAGTGGACCCTCAAGAGCCTCAGGCATCTAGAAAAGTCATTAGAGGTATATCACTTCAAACTCATCAAGACCCTTTGTCTGAGCTTCTCTCTCTGAATGCACCTCCTTCTACCAGTTCCTCTTTCATCTTCATCAGGGTTTCTATTACCCTGGTTCCTTCCTCATTGGCTGAGCTAGGATCATCTTTTGGGGTAAGCTCCTTAAGTTCCCTACTTCTTTTCCTTTTTGTAAGCATATTTTGGTTTGTTTTGCTAATTGATTGATTCTTTTTTCTTAATAAATCTACGATGCGTGTGAAGAGGAGATGGTTTTCCTTTGGTCTAATTTTTCTTATAGACTAGTTCTAGCCAATTTCTACTTACAATCTCACAATATTACCATACTTAGGGCAAAAAATGCTCAAGTTGAGGCTTTCCAAACTAAAAAGGAAGCTTTTACATCCGTTGCTCAGGCATAAACTACTGAAAAGGAGGCTGACAAGATAGGGGAGGAGTTGGAGAAGCTGAAGAATTAAATGAGGCCCATAATAAGGATCCATAAAAGTCCCTAAGTTTGGAGGGAAATTAGATCACACTTTGACTTTAGCTATGCTTAAGCACACCACTATCAGGGCAAATGCACTATAATTCAATTAGCCAAGCTTCTTGCAGACTTTTCTGGCCTCCTTACATTTTGAAATTTATGGGTACCATTTGAGGGTCCTAACCTTAAGGCACGGCTTCAACCAGGCACTTATAGCTTTATGTTCCACTTCTATGATGTGGATAAACATCTGAAGGAGATGGCCACCTCTGTTCCAAGGGAAGCTCCTTCTTTAGAGCATTATGTGAAGGACTTGGCTTCCTTTCCTGAAAGCTTTTATTCTAACAAGGGATACCTTTCGGTGCCTTAAGGCTATACTTTGAATGAAGTGGAATCAGAAGATAAGGCTGAAGCTTCGAGTGGTGTGTCAGGGGATGGGACACCAAATGCAGAGGGAACCTTTTAAAATATAGCAGCACATGACTTATATTTTTTCTACTACTGTTGTAAATATAAATTGTAAATATTGATAGGGGTACTTGTGGGTTCGGACCCCTAGCTCCCCCTTTTTTTCTTTTCATACTTGTAAAAAAATCTCATGAACAAAATTTGTTATTCTTTTTTCTCTTTTAATATTTATGACTTGTTTTACTTTTACTTTTCCTTTTTGTGTATGCTTTATATATTTTTGTTTTTTGAACCTGAATAAGATTGAGAATCCTCTCTTTAGGTAAGGGCCTTGTCTTGTAAGTGCTTTTATGATCTTCCTCTTTGGGCAGGAACCTTGCCTAGACAAGAATTTGACCCTCTTCCTTGGGGAGAGACCTAGCTTGGGCAAGGATTTGACCATTCTCTTTCAAAAGAGACTTTACCTTAGCAAGGATTTGACCCTCTTTCTTAGAGAGGGACCTTGCCTTAGTAAGGATTGACCCTCCTCCTTGAGGGAGACCTTGCCTTAACAAGGGTTTTTTGGATCATTAACTTTACAAATGGATTGAATTGTTGTCTTTTCATTCAATTTCTTCATTGATAGTACATTTTGAGGTGTTGAACATTTTACGTGTAAGGAATGTCTTTACCATCCTTTGTTATAAGTTTGTATATGGTTGGTCCTATGACTTTTCTACCCTAAATAGACATTCCCAATTAGGAGCTAGCTTGCCTGTGCCATCTCTCTTTCTTATGGCCTCCAAACTCCTCATGACCAAGTCTCATTCTTTAAATATCCTTTCTCAAACATTTTTATTGAAGTACATAGTGACCCTATTTTTGTAGGTTGCTTGTCTCATTAGGATCTGCTCTCCCTCAACCAATCCTTAATGAGGCCTAAACCAATCCTTCCGAGGGCTTTATTGCTTGCTTTATCTCTAAAGTTGACTCTATCACTGGTTAGTCTTATGTCTAGAGGAATTACTACTTTTGTTCCATATCTCAAGCTAAATAGTGTTTCCCCTATAGATTCTCTTAGATTTATCATGTAGGCCTATAGAGCCTGGTGGAGTTCCTTTGCCTAGTTTTTTTCATATCCTTCCAGCCTTATTTTTAGTCCATACAAAATAGTCTAGTTAGTAACCTCTTTCTGTCCATTACTATAGGGGTGGGATAGAGAGTAGAAATGGTGTTTGATGTTCAACCTAGAGCAAAATTCCTTCATTTTGGCACTATCAAATTGCTCTTTTTGTTGCTCATAAACTAGTATGGGATGCAAAATATGCATATAACATTTTCTCATAGGAATTCGGTTACATTTTTTGTATTGATTGTTATTAATGCTCCTTTCTACACCCACTTGGTGCAATATTCCTCATTACTAAAGGAATTTGCCTTGTTCACATGCCATTATGAAAGGTCCCACTATGTCTATGCCACATTTTGTGAAAGGCCATAGATTATGAAAGAGAATTTGGTCTGCTACTAGGTCTCTCTTCAAATTGGCAAATTTCTAGTAGGACATACATTTTTTTACTAGATTTTTTTCATCTTCTTTCATGGTGGGCCATCAGTACCCCTATCTTATGAATTGGCTGCCAGAGATTTTTTTATAATGCTCATTCCACAAGACCCTTCATATATTTCCCTAAGGGCATATTCCATTTCTAAGGACCTTAAGCATCTTAGCCAAGGTATGGTGAAAGCCCTTTTATAGCGTTTCCCTTGATGAACTGAGAAATAGGCACTCCTCCTTCTTACTTTCCTGGCCTCTTCAGAGCTTTCAGGCTCTCTTCCTTCCTCTAAGTAGGCTCTAATGGGGTCTATCTATCAAGGTCAATCTTCTACTTTCATCACTTGCTATCCTTCTTCAATATTAGTGGCTATAAGTGTCCTCAAAAATACCCTCATTGGGAGGTCCATTAGGTGCAGAGTGATCAGTTTGCTCAAACTTTCAGCACGGGTGTTCTCATTCCAAGGGATCTTGATGAACTTCACCCGGACCCCTATCATCTATCTTCCTAACCAATTCTTTGACTTTCTGAACATATGAGGTCATCTTTCCTTCTTTGGATTTAAATTCTCCTCTAACATGTCTGACTATTAGTTGTTAGTCAATGTATACATTGAGGCTTTCCACCCTAAGATAGTCCACTAAGCTCAATCTTTGAACCATAGCCTCATATTCGGTCATGTTGTTGGTGTCAAATTCCAACCTCAAGGCATATGTCATAAGGATCCATGTTTTTCATGACTTACTTTAGCACCTGGGCTCCATCTATAAATAGATTCCAGGTTGGACCTTTGGTCTATCCGTCCTCCACTGCTTTGGCCTTTCTGTCATCCTCTACCTCCTCTTCTTAAATGCTCTCATTTGGGAATGAGCATTAGAAGATGAAGTCTACCAAAGCCTATGCTTTTATGGATACTCTTGGACGGTACTTGAGGCCATGACTTTCTAGCTCGATGGAACGCTTGAGCATTATTTCTAAAGTTTCTAGCTTATGAAGTATTCTTTTAAGAGGTTGATCTATCACCAACACCCCTTGATGAGCTTCCAAAATATACCTTGAACTTTCTACATGATAGTTCTAAGGCATAAACTAGATTTTTGATGGGCTTGTAATTCAACTCCACCCCATGAAGGACCTTGCTAAAGTAGTAGATGGGCCTTTGAACTCCTGATTTTTCCCTAAGCAAGAAAGAGCTAACAACACATGATGAGGCAAAAAGATAGATCAATACCTCTTCCCTGAGCAGGGGTCTACTGAGGACTTGGTCCAAAGTGAGGAACTTTTTTAGATCTTCCAAGGCTCTTTGACAATCCTTCGTAGATTGAAAATCTTTATTCTTCCTCAACTTCCTAAAGAAAGGTAAATACTTCTCTGCTGATTTTGACATAAAGTGATTCAGGGCCATCAATCTCTTTGTAAGCCATTGCACTTCCTTTACATTCTTTGGCACGTACATCTTCAGTATGGCTTAGACTTTGTTCGAGTTAGGCTCTACTCTTTTTTCACAAACTTGATAGCCTAAAAATTTACCTCCTTAAGTTTCAGCCCATACTAATTCATTACTTCAAAACTTCCTCCAAATCTCTAATATCCTCCTCAAAACTTCTACTCTTGATGATCACGTCATCCATATAAGCCTCTAAATTTTTTGTAGTTGATCTTTAAAGATATTGTTTATTGACTCTAGCAAGTTTCCCAGTGTTCTTCAATCCAAAGGGTCAGGATGTGTAACAATAAGTACCTTTTTCAGTGATGAATAAGATATTTTCTTCATCATCTGGGTGTATCCAGATTTGTTGATACCCTTGCTTAGCATCAAGTGAAGATAAGAACCCATATATTTTTGTTGAGTCCACTAGTTTGTCAATCATAAGGAGTGGGTATGAATCATTGGAACATGCCTTATTCAAGTCACTGAAGTACACACTCATTTTGTAGCTCTTATTAGACTTAGCCAGTCTGAGTATTGCACCTCCTTGAAAAAAACCTACTTTCATTAAATTGTCCATCATTTTATTAATTTTGGTATGTCTCTCAGCCTCAAAACATCTCTTCTTCTACTTCACAAGCTTAAAAGATGGATCCACAATGAGCTGATAGGTCATTACCTTAGAGCTAATGTCAAAAATTCTAATTCGGTCCTAAGCAAAGGTAACCTTATTACTAGTTAATAAGAACTTTTCCTTGTCCTTTTCTTCCTCTAGTAGTATGGCATTGACCATGTGGTGTCTTTGTGAGTCTACTTCTCCTACTTGGAAGTTCTCCAATTTTCCCATAGGTTGTGTCCTTTATTGGACCTCTTTCTCTGACACTTAGACCATGCCCACTTCTTCTGCTTTTATGTGTAGCATGGCCCTCCTTTTCTTGAGTGGCTCCCTCCTCACCTCCTCTTGAGGAGTTTCATAAACCTTTAAGTTTATTCCATCTGGTAAGGGAACCATTACTCTACGTCTCCTTAAATTCCCATCTGCATCCAGGTCATATAGTAGGGGCCTCCGCGATAGGAAATTATAAGTCATGGGGACTTTTACCACCACACACATGGCCATTACTGTGACATTTTTTGAAGTTGTGCCTATTGTGAAGGGTACTTCAATTATTCTCAAGGTTGGTATTATAGACTGATCTAATGTCCAGACTAGATTCTCAAGTTTAATCAATTTTGTCTCTTCTAGCCTTATCTTGGTAAAAGGTACATCATATAGTAGGTTTATCAAACTTTCATCATCTATAAAGACCCTCTAGACTATGAAATGTTAATTATGGTTGGAGTGACCACTAGGTCTGCTCATGGCTAGAGCTACTAGTCCCTTTCTTCTGTTAACCTTCTTGCCCCACTATAGAACACATATTATGGCTTCTCCTTTATCCTAGTTAGTACCTTACCTTGATTTTTACTAAGTTTGGCTTTAAGCGGAGCCTCACTAAGGCATGCTATGTCACATGTTGATCTATCATTGATGACCCCTTTGTTCTTCTTCTTCTTCTTCTTCTTCTAGGTCTGACTCCCTTTAACCCTTTTTTTTAACAAAGCTTTTCAGGTACCCTTGTTTTGTGAGCCTTTTAATTTCCTCCATTAGTATTTGACATTTATTGGTATCATGCCTGTAGGTAGCATGGAACTTGCAATATAGAGCTACATCCCTCTTATAGGGTCTCTTCTAATATGCATAGGTATTTACTAAATGCCCTTGTTCTGAAAAGAAGAAAATACCACTTCAGGTGATATTGTGAGAGGTGTTAGCTTGGAAATGTTGAAGGTGCTTCATGAGGCCCCTTTGTTTTTAGAGGTTGTGTCTAGAGTTTCTGTCTTCAACTGCCCTTCCTTCTCTTGGCTTTTTTCTCCAGTTCTGTTTTCACTTCAACTGCCCGCCTTTTGGCCAACTGACTATTCTTTTAGGTCTCATTATGACAAATTTATTTCTAAGCTAGGACCATAGCTACTTCTAGAGTTTTTAGGGCCTTTACACTCAAGTCATTAAAGAAATTATCATGGATGGTTCCATTTTGGGGTGCCCCCACCGCTTGTGATTGGTTGAGCTTTGTGACTTTCCATTTTCCCCTATTGAAATGAGATAGATATTCCTTCAATAACTCATCTTCATTCAGCTTTACTTGCTCCAAGGCTTAGGTGTTCATTTTTTAGGGGAAGCTTGAATAAAGAGGCTAGGGAAACTTTCTGTCAATTGCCAAAAACTTGTTATACTCCTTTCTATAATTCAATCATACTATCTTGTTGTATCCCCTTCTAGTGATCCCTTGAAGGCTCTGTGTTTTGCTTCATTGCTAATGATTTAGAGTTCCACTGTATGCCTATATTCCATGAGATGGGTTATGGGATCAGTGGAGCCATCATACTTCTTGATGGAAGGAACTTTGAATTTGTCTGGCATTTTATAGCTAGATAATTTTTGGTAAATGGGGATTTTAGTTCTAGAAGTAAGTTTATATCCACTGATGAGTGTCTTTTCTTCTTAGATATGTCCTTTACTATCTTTTAGACAGTCTCTCCCATTTCTTAAGGCTGGTGATGACTGGAGGCTTTCTGGTCCCTCTATTTTCTCCTTCTTAAAATGACCTTTTTGAGAAACCTTTTCTACTACCTTTCCTATGATCCCTATGGAAGTGAGAGTGTGTAACCTCAATTTTAGACCTCCCACTAGGCCCTTGAGTTTGACTTTCCATGGACCTGCTCCTATACCTATCTTCTCTTCCCTCTTCTCAACTCTCTCTTTCCCTTATCCTATCTCTCTCCACCTTGCTCCTGTCCCCCTCACTTCTCTATACTTCCCTTCCCTCTAAACTTCTTCTCTCCCCACCCTTTGAAGCATTTGCTCCCCGTACCTCTCCTATGACCGACCTGAGTATGTTTATCAGACTAATCTCCCTTTCCCTTTCTCTTTCTCCCCCCTCTCTATCTAATAAGGTAAAATCTACAAGTTTATAAATCATTCCTATAATTTAGTGATGAGTAACCAATATTGTCTCCTAAGGAAAGGAAATATGAGTACCAATTTTGTGTTTTCAACTATTATTTAGATGATGAAATTCGATTCAACTACTAAATTAAAACTAAAAGTAAAACAACCAATTTTAAATAGTAGAGAAAAATCAATGATAATAAATACCTAGGACTTTGGGTTCATT
Source organism: Codiaeum variegatum (assembly GCA_948294925.1). Lineage (NCBI taxonomy): Eukaryota > Viridiplantae > Streptophyta > Magnoliopsida > Malpighiales > Euphorbiaceae > Codiaeum > Codiaeum variegatum. Next base: position 337 of record CAOJBK012603895.1, on the reverse strand, counting down.
GTACAACTATTTATTGTTCTTTAACTTACTTTCTAGATTTTCTTTTCTCACTTGAATGTTCGACCTAATTTCCCTTAGTTAGGTAAAAAGCTCTCCCAATTCAGTTTACTAATATTCAATCTATTCTTAATAACTACTCTGTGATACTAGGAAATAGAAAGAATTCATTAAGTAATTTGGAAATTAGTTATTACACTACAAAAAAATCAAGATTTACTGACGCAATTTATGCGTCAGTATCGGCGTCAGTAAGTGGTGTTACTGACGCCGAACAGTCAAATACTGACGCATAAATTGCGTCAGTATTTCCCCCGACAGTAACAAAAAAAATACTGAC
>CAOJBK012603702.1:0-13403 GCA_948294925.1 Codiaeum variegatum | reverse complement strand
ATGGAGTTGGGCGTTAGCATCATAGGATTCACTTGGAAGTACTAGAAGGAGCGACAAAAGAAATGAGGGGGAGGCAACAATAACCATCTGATCAAGTGGTCATAATACCACACATAGTCCCATCCTCCCTTGGCCAACTCTACTGATGTCTTCGTTGAGAAGATTCTGGCCTCCAGTGAAGGGCGGGTGACACGAATGTATTTGGATACACAGTTGATGTTCTCAACAAATGCACCAAAGTTGAAAGACATGGGGTGATGTCTTTCAAGAAAGGCCTCACCATTTTATCTACATAGGAAGCAACATCCTCAGCCTTGCTCTATTTTTAAGGATTCTCCACCTCGAGAAAGTGCTTCTTTGGTTGTCTCTGTGGTGGAGCCATGGAAGTTATCAGAACAGATCAAGAAGAAAATAAACAAGAGAAAGCAAAGAATAAGTGAAGAACAAGAAGCAAAGAAAGATAGAGATCAGAAAATGAAGAAGAATGAAGACGGTAGGTTTTTATAGACGTCTGGAGAGCATTAAAGTCCAGAGTGAAACAGCTCGAGGCTAACAGCTGGCAAATAGTAACCGTCTCAGCCTTAATGGCTCATCATGACTCCATCGAACGCCTCGCCACGTGACAAAAAAATGATAGGTTGCAATAAAGGTGTCGTTACATGGAAAAGTGCAACGGTCTCATCCAAATCAGACAGAAGGTCGTGTATGAAGCAGTGAAACGTCACATCTGGTCAGTCCAAAAACAACGTGAACCTTATTGTCCCCTTCATTGGAAATTCAAAATTCAAACGTGCCCACTCAAACGAAGTCACACAATACTGGGCTCAATGAACCTTACTCAAGCACTCTTTGAGCTACGAAGCTTTCGAGTGCTAACACTTGAGAGGTACTACTGATACAACTCAGCATCAGCCAAGTTCGACAATAACTAAAGGTTCGGGATTAGTCCGAGCCCCATTAGCACCTTGGCTCCTTCTGAACCCTCGAGCCTTCAAGGAGTTTGTCTTATTAACCTTTGGAGTTCGAAAGGCTGTCAAAGACAGGTGTCCACAAGGTCCTGAAGTCCATCAGTGATCACATCACAAGTCTCATCCCCGGGTACTCTGCAACACACATAAAGCGGACACATGTCCTACTAAAGGGGTTTTAACCCTATAAATACACCATCAATTGTCTTACATATGTAAGTCCATTATGAGACATAAAAGCCCTATTATCCATTTTTTAGAGTTGTTCTCTTCATTGAGCTTACTGACTTGACCGTCGGAAAGTTTACACCGGACACATGTCCAGCCATCCTTGACTTTGTCTTTGACTTGCAAGTAGTTTAAATCAAATCAAGTGAGTCTCACTCTAATTACGTGAAGATATATATATATATGGGGAGTTGTGGATAACAATGTGTGGTTTACTGGAGTCGATGTGGAAATTTCCAAAGAGTGCTTTGGTATATAAAGCGGTTTTAAAGGCTATTATTGTCATAGAGATATTCTGGGCTGGCATCATGAATGGAATTGGTATGAAAGGAAGGCTGGCAAGAGTTTATTGGCTCAGGTTCGTAGAATTGCTTTTATAGCTTGCATTTCTCATGTCTGAAAGGCTCGTAGTAATTCTGTCTTGCTGAAGCTGGATATCTTGGTCTGTATATAGGGATTCTATTGTTTGCTCCTTGACCTGTGTTTGGTCTTTGTTGATTTTTGATACTTGTAATTCTCTTATTGTGTTAGTAATAAGACTTCGTTTTTGGGGATTGACCAAAAAATCATATAACACAGTGACTTGCCATTTTTTTTTACTGATACACTACACTGCCCCTTTTCGAACCAACTGTTTGGATTTCTTATATTAAAAGATAGGATGTACGTTCTAATCCTAGTTTCATTAGTAGGTAAATTAGAGGAATAGTCCATAGATAAGTGGATTTTTACAGTACTCGACATCCGTCAGTAACAGCAGCAGCAATCTGACATGATTTATATCTGAAAAACGTACAGAATTCTTTTCATTTCAAACAATTGAGGGTTTGTTTTGGCAACAAAAAAAAAAAAACAATTGAGGGTTTGTCTTGACATATATATTTAATTTCTATATACAGAAATAAATAACAAATTAACAGAGATATGCAAAGGAATATTAGTAAACTCAATCTGTTAACCTGTCTCCTCAAGCATGATAGGTAGTTCTAAATTCTCACCACTCCTCAGAATCTTCAACATTACAGTGTCTCCCACACTGTAGTCATCCAACACTTTGTTCAACTCTGCTTTGTTTTTAACCTGGAGAAGAAAGCAAAACGTCAAGATAAATGTCCGTTAGAATCTTTTCTTGATTTATCTTAATTATATTTACCTAGTTAAAAATGTGAGCTCTAGAGTTATTATAAGCAAAAAAAAGGTTTGAATCTTATTTAGGTTGTTAAATTCCAACACAAGTCATATTAAATTATAAAGGGCTTTATGTTTAGGATCAACCACAACAAAATGACTAGTGCAAATCATATGATTAGTTGATCAAAACTATATATATGCCCGATGAAAATTTTGTATTTTTCAGATGAGGGACTTTACCATAACAAACCTGTCCAGATTCATCACATGCTAGAAATGGGTTGGGCAGCTTGTATGAGTAAATGATTAATTATATAGCTTAAAAATATGGGAAAAGAATGGACAAACAGGCAAAGAACCAGTTTCAGCAAAGAGGAACCTCACCGGTTTGTTATCCACTGCAACAATAATATCTCCAAGTAGAATATTTCCAGCAAAACCCCTTGTAGTAGGAAGCAACCCAGCTTTTGCTGCAACACTATTTCCCGGAATCTATGGTGCCATTAAGTCAATTTAAGCAAATAATCAATGGTCAGAAAGCAAATGATAAAGAGAACAATTACAGTTATTCATTTGTATACTTATCCAACATTATACCTGCAGGATAAGAGCTCCGTTTCGAACATTAAGTTGATTCGCAATCAAGTCAGGAGCAATTTCCACATTCAAACCAGCTCTAGCAACCTTCAAAGATTAATCATGAACGTTAATGTTCAGGCACTTGCAGAGTTTTCATCATCTTTGTATTGATGCTTTTTCTTTAGAAACAAAGAAAAGCGACGCTACTCCAAGTACAAGAATTCTAAATAACATAAATATCAAGGAAAAATAGCAAAATAACTTACTTTGCCAAATTGAATTAATTGAGGAACAATCTTGAGCACAGTTGAGGATGGAATGGCAAACCCAACTCCAGCTGATGTCCCTGCAGATAAAATCCAGTAATTAAAATCTCGAGTGGAAAGTGCAAACGTATTAGTTTCTGAGTATCTTCAATTGCTCATTCAATCATGCCTTCTTCAAGAGCACACCAAAATGAGTAACTGAAATGCGTTGACATTGAGCAAGTACGAATAAACATATTATACTTGAATTAAAATAGAACTAAATGTGAAGCTTAGGGGCTCCATTATGCATTTTTCCTTATTTATAGTCAGATTACGTGATGGCTATAAAAAGTAGTTCCATGAAAAAGTATCACAAAGTTTACCTGACTGAGTAAATATTGCTGTATTAATGCCAATTAGATTTCCTTTAGAATCCAATAAGGGACCTCCACTGTCATAAGAAGAAAGAAACAGTAAAGCAGCAACAGTAGTGTTCAAGGGTTAATAAACATATTTTAACTGATTCATTGTATTTTTTTGCACAATTCCAGTGTATCTGGAACAATAAAATGGAAATTACTAAAGATCTTACGTCTTAGCATACAATATACCTACAAGAGTTGAATAATTATTTAATGTGAATCATTATTAGGAATTATTATGTATTGCCTGCTTATCCTAGAATATTCATTGGGGATATCTTCCCATCATGAGCTGAAATCAAATATTCTGATGAAATTTGCATATGCTCAACCTAATAATAGAAGTCCAGGAGTATCTAAAAGGAGCCAACAAATAGATTTTGAATGCAAGATTTTAGAAATTTGACAAGAATAGTGAGGTGGAAATGAGAATATTACATGGATGTGCAGCCATATAAGAATGGATAGAGTTCATATGAGTTTATTGGAGATAAAGTTGGAATTACTCTGATAGAGGATGAGAAGGGTGACTAATATGGTTTGAGAACGTGAGCCGTAGACCTTTAGATGCATCAGGTTAGAAAATTAGATGGATAAAGGGAAGGGGTAGGTTTAAGCTTACTTGGAGAAGAGTTATTCAACATGATACCACCCCGAGTGGAAAAAAGGTGAATCCATAAAGTTGAATCCAATTAATTTAGGATTAAGGTTTTGTTAAGTTGAGTTGCATCCAACATATCTAATTACCTTTGATCAAGTAATTAATCTCCATACCTTTACTTTTTCAATAACAAAGAATCTTAAAACTGACCTATTCCCAGGATTGATGGCTGCATCCGTTTGAATTCCACCACCAATGGTGACTCCAGTCTGACTAAAAATATCTCGATTCAATCCACTGATTACCCCTATGGTAAGAGTATGATCAAAGCCAAATGGATTTCCAATTGCAAGACACTGCTGCCCTACTTTTAGAGAAGAAGATTGCCCCACCTTAATTGGTCTCAACAGATCTTCAGGTGCTTCTACCTGGCATTTCAAAGATATTGAGACCTATATTACAAACAAAGTGCTACACTAGAAAAGCTGAATAAAAAAACTGCTTGTTCTTGCGATATTTAAGAACGGGTTGTAGGAAAGATGATTGTAATACCTATAATTGAGACTTCAGTTAATAGCAAGATTTAGTGTGAGGAAAAGAAGGAAATTGACTCACTAAGGCTGCTATATATTTAAAGTTGCAGTACACAATTTTAATTGGATTATTTGAACTACTTCAATGTCGTACTGGTTATGGAGTATGGATGGTTGATTTATAAACACACTGATACTAAGTCCACGAAAACAAGGCCTGTCATCCGCAGACGTATAGCAGCTTTACATGAAAAGTCCCCCTTGCGATGGGGTATGCTTGGCGCATGTGTTTGTTTGTGTGTGCGTGCACACGTGCGCTTGCCTGCTCAACAACCATCAATCAAATCCACGCAAGTCTGTACCATGAAATTTATGTTTGTATATCTAAAATATACAAGGAATTGATTTCACAAAAATAGCAAAGGAACCAAACAAATGAATGGGCACTGAAATCACATAGTAGAAGCATGGAGTCAACTCTTAAGACTAGAATCATTCTCCATAGGTAGCAAAATGACATGTCTGAAATATTCCTAGCCACAGCATATCACAAAACAAGGGCAACTGATTGTGGAACATTCTAAGACTTAGGAGTATAATTTGAAGAAAAACATAGGGAAAGGAAATACCTTCAAAACGGCAAGGTCCTTAGCACGATCAGCACCAATCAATTTACCCTCAAAGTTCTTCTGTACCCTTTTGAAAAACAATAGAAATTATAAAATTGCATGCAACAATAATCAGATTCAGTTTACAACAGAAAAGTTAAAGGGACTATAGTCACTCACCCATCAGATGCAAGAATATTAACCCGTGCAACAACTTGCCCAGAGCCTGTATTTCTTGAAAGAGCATTGCCTATCACTAGATATTACAAATAAAGAACAATTAGCTTTGAAATTCGTGGTCCATCATCTATACTAAAAAGAGACACGATTCACCAGCATTTAGCCAAATCAACCTATTTTCATAATAACATGCACTGTATACACAGACTCCAGAATTTCCCTAACCAAAAGGTGAAGTACCAACAAAAAGAAGAAGAAAGAAGAAAGACATCAATATGCTTACCATGATAATTTGTGACAATGTGTCCCTGTCCATCCCAAACTACTCCAGAACCATTTCCTTCAGGAATCTGCAAATGGGTACAGGAATTAGTTTACATTTGAAAGAACTATCACAAACACAAACAAACAAAAAAGTTAATAGCTCCTCTTAATCTGCTAGAAACTCTATCACCTTTTTAGACGTCTAGCTTTCTTTAAGTTTTGTTTGATTCCAGAATATCAGCAGAGTATAAAGTACCTCAACTACACCAGTTATGTTTAGCTGTGGCCGCAACGTAACGTCAAAAATATTGACAACAGCATATGTATTCTTTTCAAAAAGTTGGACAATTCTTTCCTGCCAATTGACTACACGAAATAAGCATGAATATAAAAGATGAAATGTATAAATCAATCACTACAAACAACAAAAACTAGGTAATATAGTCAGAAATGAACCTCAGCAGGGAAGAGTGCTCCAGAAGGGAAAACAGGAGGAGTCACTTCTTCAACTGTCACGGATGGATCTCCTAGTGCTTGGGCTATGTTTATCAAATATGCAGCAACAATGCACTGATAAGTACAAATACAATCACAAACCAGTACGAAGCTTGTATGAATTAACTCACCAACATCAGTGAATGGAAGACTAATTAACTAGCTGGACCAAATAAAATGGCACATTATTCATTTAAGAAATGTGGAATATCTGTTTTAACCTTGAATTCAGTTGAAATCAAGGGACAAGGTTAACTAAACATTTTATAAGCTCAAATGGCATAAAGCTTTCTTTCAGATAATAGATGCATAAAATGCCTGCCATCCATTGGAGCAGTTGCTTCTTCTCAGCATATTAAAAAAAATAAATCAAAGACCTTTATATATTCAAATTCCAAAAATGGCTTCTCCATAAATGGATGTAGAATTTCCAGCTATACCTTTTCCTAAAAGTTCCTCTGATCTAAGCCAACATAGGTCCCTTTTCAATAATGTTAACTAGACATCATAGAAAACTTACTGCCACATTGATTTCTCTCTCTGTTTCTTCCTTTTGTTTTTCTTTTTTTACCCTTGTTTTTTTTTAAACTCTTTTAATGGAATAAACAAATTGATTAATTTCAGTGACAAATAAATCACAGGTCATTATGTGAATAAATTCAAAGTACTAAACTGCAAGGTACTAAAATTTATCAGATTTACTCCCTAATATTTTCAGTGCCATCCTAATTTTCTATTTTCTGTTTTTTCTTGTTTTTTAAAATCATCCTTTTGTTTTTAGAAAAACAGAAAAATGGAAAACGAAAATGGTACCGAACAAGCCAAGGAGAAGTTGATGATACATTTAGACAATTAGAATATATGATGCAAGGCCTTAAGTGAATTTCAAGATGCGACATAAAGCTGAATTGTGCAGACCTGATAAGTACCTTGATGGATAATACCACAGATAAATGAACAAACTTGCGAGCAGCTTGCGCCGTGTTTTCATGTGACTACTTCTGCATATTTCTTCGCACAAAGACTCAGAACCATCTTTAGTAGCCCTACAAGAACCAAAAGCAATCTGCAACAGTTGATATTATAAACCACTGAGAGTGGTAAAAGTTAATTAATGGACCCCCCTGGTTATTTAAACAATTCAGTTTACTAATCCATCTCAAACAATTGTCATATTTATCATTCCACCAATCTTAATGATTTCAAAACCAAAGATTGAGTTGAGTCCTACAAACTTAGACAAAGTTCCCACTGACAAACGTCATCAGATGACGAATATCTTGATTGCAATAAATTTTGCATTAATGTTTTCACTCCCTGGATGATTTGTGAAATGGGAAACAATGTCAAGATCTAGAACAACTGTACAATATACGAGGTTGACCAGCTAAGCTTACCATCTGTGTTTCCTATGCCAGACATGTAACTGGTAAAAAAAATGATCAATCACACAGTATGAAGAAGGTAGCAATCTAAATTGCCTATATTCAACATGTTCAAAGCATGAACATCATTAGAGCTCTAAGCTATCTTATACCAATCAGCAACAATGCAAATAGTTGAAACATAACATCATTAGATAGAATTACAAATGCATGCTACTGATTTTATAATCATGTAACCCAATTACACCAAATTTACTTCCATGAACCGAATCGATTATTAAAATGGAGAACGAGACATATATTAAAAGAGCAGTTCAAGAAAAAGAGAGAAGGAAGTGCAATAATGACCTGGAAAAGGAAATGAACTGGGAAGAAACGGCATCGCTTTGAGAACGATTGGAGGTAGACAATAGCTGCCGGCGATCTCCATGACCATGAAGTGAAGATTTTAGTAGAGACCAACAATTGCAAGCCAACATTTGCATTTCTGCGTATGCTTTAATAACAACTAAGGACGAAATCAAATAAAAAGAGGAAAATGAGAAAAGCAAATGGGTTTAAATGTAGCCATGCGAGCCAAGAAAGAAGATAAGCTTAGCAGCAGTTCAATGGATTTTTTCTAAAGATTGACCAATATGGGCTCCACACATCCAAATAATGAATTCTTATTTTGTTTTTCTCTTTTTTTTTGAAAACTCTACAAAAAAAATGTACCTAAACATATAAAATCATTTTTACATAAGAATAATCTCTCTTTTGCTTTTTAAGTGTTTATGTCTGATTCCCGTCACAAAAGTATTTAGGGTGTTTAATGGATCTTCATTTTAAAAAGTGACTATCGCTCTAGTTTGTAATAATCTTTTTGATATTTTATATATTGATAATCAAGCAAACATTTAAAAAAAAAACTAACATTACAATATTTGTGTTGCAATTTTTTTTTAATATTTGAATACTCAATAAGTATAGAAATGTAAATAAAAGGAAGAAAAAAAAAATACAATTGATGTGATAAGACCCATGTTGGGTTTCTATATAAAGGCCAAGGATTGTCACCTATATGCATATAGGCTGAGAACCATCAATCAAGATTGGGTGAGATATACTTACAAATGCATGCTACTGATTTTATAATCATGTAACCCAATTACAACAAATTTACTTCCATGAACCGAATCGATTATTAAAATGGAGGAGGAGATATATATTAAAAGAGCAGTTCAAGAAAAAGAGAGAAGTGCAATAATGACCTGGAAAAGGAAATGGACTGGGAAGAAACGGCATCGCTTTGAGAACGATTGGAGGTAGACAATAGCTGCCGGCGATCTCCATGACCATGAAGTGAAGATTTTAGTAGAGACCAACAATTGCAAGCCAACATTTGCATTTCTGCATATGCTCTAATAACAACTAAGGACGAAATCAAATAATAGGGGAAAATGAGAAAAGCAAATGGGTTTAAATGTAGCCATGCGAGCCAAGAAAGAAGATAAGCTTAGCAGCAGTTCAATGGATTTTTTCTATAGATTGACCAATATGGGCTCCACATATCTAAATACTGAATTCTTATTTTGTATGGTATATAGGCCGAGAACTATCAATCAAGATTGGGTGAGATATAAGCGATTTCTGCCGTCACTCGGTTCAACTCCAGACTATAAATATTTTTATAAATAAGTTGCAAATTTGATTAGTGTGATTAGTGGAAAAATAATGAAGTCTATTTGATGTTTAATATCTCTTAAAAGAGGTAATCCATGTGGAAGCTCCTCGGGAAAGATATCTTCAAAATATTGCAATAAAGACATAACAACTAGGCAAAGAAGTGTTAAGGTCATTAATGAAAAAATATACATCTTTGTACATAAGTAGAAGTAGTTGTCGCCTCACATTCTTAATCTCACTCCTTTCATCAAAAGCAATCACTCTTTTATTTTCTCTCCTTTTTGTACAGATTTTTCACTTCTCTTTTTGACTTTACTCTTTTCTTGCTCACTTTCATTCTCTTTATTTTCTTTTCCTCAAGGTCACAAATATGATTTTCTCTCACTTTACACTCATTGGTAATTCTCATTTGATCTTCAAAAGCTTGTAAAGGTGAGAGAGAGGTAAGAATAACCAGATGGTTATTGAAAACAAATAAGTACTCATTTTTGTATCCATCATGCTTTGCTCTCCTATCAAATTGCCACGGTCTCCCAAGTAAGATATGAGCAGCTTGCATTGGAACCATATCACAAAGAACATTGTTCACATACTTTCCAATTGAAATGAAATCAATACTTGCTTGGTTACCTTCAATTCTCTACTATCATTTAGCCATTGCAACTTGTATGGCTTAGGATGCCTCAACGTGTTCAACTTCAATTTTTCATCCATCAAAGTGCTAGCAACATTTGCACAGCTCCCAGAATCAATAATCATGCTACACACCTTGTCTTTGATGAGACATCTAGTGTAAAAAATCAATTCATGTTGCTGCTCATCACCACTCTCTTTTGGATGTATGCTTAATGCTCTCCTTGCAACCAATATATCACCTTTAACAGGACCTTCAATATCAACATCTGAACAATCATCCAAAGATGGCATCTCATCATCTCTTGAACTTTCACTTTAAATTTCACCATGATCTAACTCGTAATTCAATTCATCAGTCTGCAGTTATAGCTTGTGAAGATTTTCGTGACCATAGCTCATTAGTTTGGACATTGAGAAGCAATATGACTTGAATATCACTAAAATGAGTTGGAATTTCAAATTTATCTCTCTTTTGCCTTTGCATCCAATTCTGCTTCTCTTTTACTTACTTCTGCCCTAGGCTTGAAATAGCTTTTATCATCCTTATTCTAATTAGATTTCCATGTTTTGAATGTATTTGAAGAAGTTGAACATCTATAGTTGTTTCCCTTATACTTCAATTGGTTTTCAACCTTGACAGCCATATGAAACATCTCTTCAAGCTCCAAATAATGGTGTAATTCCACAACATTAGCAATCTCTCTATTCAGCTCATGTAAGAATCTAGCAATGGTAGCATCCTCATCCTCATTAACATTGGCTCGAATCACAACAACTTCCATCTCTTTGAAATAACATTCCACACTTTTGGAACCTTGAGTAAGACTTTGCAATCTGTTATGCAATTCCCTATAGTAGTGAGAAGGGACATAACGCTTTCTCATTATAACTTTAAGTTCCTCCCATAACTCTATAGGTCTTTCTCCACACCTTCTTCTTCTTCTTTGCTTCAGTTCATCCCACCAAGTAATGGCATAATCCTCAAATTTAGCCACAGAAAGTGTCAATTTCTTAGTTTCATAATAGCTATGACAATTAAAGACCAGCTCTATTTTCTTCTCCCACTCAATATATGCTTCAGGATCATTCTTTCCTTAGAATGTGGGAATCTTCAACTTAATTCCTCCATTACTTTCAGTCATTCTTTCCCTTTTATTCACCCTTCTTTTAAGCATTTCTTCCTCATAATATAATTCTGTTTCATCCCTAAGTCATCATTGACTTGGACCCTTCTTTGGATCTGTCTAACCTGACTTGTACGATTAGGAGCATTAGGTGGTTGCCCCCTTTCAAGTTCTAACATTTCCGTCCTATCAACCATATCACACATCCTTCTATTAAAGTAAATTAGGATATATTGATAGATAGATCCTGATTTGATGAGTCTAAGCTTTGATGCCAAATAATGTGTTCCACAAGCAACCTTATGCTTGGAATCAGATTAATATGAAATAGTTACCGAGATCCATTTACAAATCAAGTAAAAAGTTAGGAGACTCACCTAATCCTAACCTTGCTGGAGAGAACTAGAGTTATCAACGGAGCTTGACCCAATTCGAAACTTGTCGAAGAGAACCAAAGCTATTAAGGGGATGGAAGCCACAAGTTGCCTTGATAAGTCCAGACTTGAGTTCTTAGCAAAGAACCAATAAGAATTCCTTATAAAAGTGAAAGAAAACTCAATATTCCATTGATAGTCATAATCTATCCAAAATACAGATTTGGTAGGTTTTTATACTTGGAACATCCCTCCAAAATAGGAAAATTCACACTAATTCAAAAACTAGCCAGATTCAATGTACTAATATGAATAAGTATTTCTAAATTTAAAATAAGTCTAATTTAGTGAAAATTTTAGACTAAATCTTATTACAACGATAAAATTACTTAAATAGCCCAAAACTTGTCCAATTTAGTGAAAAGGACATCTCTCAAGCATAACCAGCAACAAAAGCCATCTTATTGATGTTTTCCATATTAAGATAAGTGATTAGCTTTGGTGAAGCCTTGCTCACTTGTTAAACAGCTAAAGAATCTCTTTGAACAGCTTCTTTGTCATGCATTTTCCATGATTAAGCCTTGATATGTTTCTTTCATTCTTTTAACCTTTGATCTTGTTATTGGTCCTCCAATTCCATGTAATGGGTCTTTGGATTATTTAGGAGTCCAGCCTTGTTGATTGAGGTCAGCACTATGATTTATATCATTCATCCATGCCACGTGTGGGGGCATCTTGAGGCACATAACAACATTATTATATGTGTTTTCCATAGGAAATACCTTAAAACTAAGGGGTTGAGCTCAGCCCAAGAAGGGGTCATGTAAACAATGCCCCTGCCATTCTATGGCTGAGTATTAGAAGAATAATGACACATCAAGACTGAGGTGGTGAATTTCTTGGAGCCCAAGTGGATTTCTCTTGTTGACCAAGTGGTTTGATTTTGGTAAGATTTGGGCGGTAACTTTTGTCGTGCTAAAAATTCTTTTAGGAAGTGGAATCACCACATCCAATCAGTTTCTGCCATGTCACTAAATACCTCGGTAAGTTCAATCACCGCCTCATTAATTTTCACCATGTTGCCTATCTCTTATATTAAGAAAGCCTTAACCTTCATTTGGCACTTTTTCCATCAAACTTCTCTGCTCTCAAATTCTAGAAAATCCCTTGGCTCCAAGCAAATTTATGTCTGTTCATCTTCCCATGTAAGGTTTTGATCACCCTTTTTGCTTCTCTTTTTATGCTCGGTCAATCTTTTATATTCCTCAGTCATTCTTTGTGATTTAGCTGGTCATTCTTTTGACTTGCGACTTCTATTTTACAGTTACCATGACCAAGAACATTTTTGAAGTTGACCGAAGCTCGTTTGCCAAGCTATGACTTAGGACGAGGAGAACCCAATCTTTATTGAGGTAATTGTCTCTAGCCCTTATGGTCCCTCCATCAGTCCTGTGTACTATGATGTCTCGACCGAGTAGTTCGAGTCATGTCTGTTTTAGTACTATTTCCCCTGCTCAGTTTATTTCTGAAAATGAGTGCTTTTCTTGGCTTCAATCTAACCTTAATCTACAGTGGCCTACTATCCCGACCGAGTTTGTTGATTGGTATAACTGCCTCCTCTCATACTAAAATCTAGTGTGGGATAAAGTTGATATCTCTGATCTTTTAGATCTCACCCTTACTAAAATTCCAATAAATAAATAGCTCCTTTATCCTTCTTTACTTTTCTATTCAGCCAGAAGTAATGTCTTTGTTTTTTAGCCTCCAGTCCATCAATCTTTATGATGTGGCATGCCTAACTGGTGTCCCCATATTCAGGGAATTGGTTGATGCGACCTTAAAGGTTTCGACCAAGGTCAAACTTATGTTTGGAAAGGTTTAGCCAGCTTATAGTAATTTTCTTAAGAAACACAAAGAGCCAACTCTCAAGCCATCTGATACCGAGCATGTTGCTTTCATTCT
>CAOJBK012603381.1:0-13826 GCA_948294925.1 Codiaeum variegatum | reverse complement strand
CACTTTAAGTTCTAGGGAAGGCACACTACTCCAAAGAAAGTGATTAAATTACAATTGCTAGAATGAATAAAAATTAGGGGATCTCCCCTCTAGTCTTATGATTTGGGAGGAGCACATATTCCTCAATACTAATGAATCCATACACAACAGATATAGCAAATAACATAAATGTAACAAATGCAATTTAAATGCAATAACAGACAAAAGAATTTAACTAGAAGTAATACTAACAATGACATAATCAAAGAAAAGTAAAGTAAATAAGGCTTTGGAGTTGAAGCCATGAAACGGCTTGCCGACATATCCCTTTAAATTCGAATCAAACCTTACGTCATTCTCCCTTGTCACGAATGGTGGGTGTTCTGATAAAGTGAGGTGGTTTGACATTCATTAATTAGCTAATTTTAGTTTAGTTAAATCGTTAACCATTAAGCCATTAACCAATTTAGATTTTAATTAACAAATGTGATTTTGAATGTGAATACCCAAGTTCATTTTAGGGTTTAATTGAATTCATTTTATGAAAAGAGATATTTCAATAACAGATGCCTTAATTAGATTAAAAAGCTTAAAATAATCTAAAAATTAAGAGGAGAGTGATATACTGTATCGATTTTACCTTTGCTTAACGGGACTCTGGAATTGGCGGGTTGGAGGGCTAGACAAAATCGAAACAAGTCTCCATTGAGTTCGAAGAGAATTGGTGTTTGTTTGTCTGAAATGGATTTGAAAGGATTGAACGTCTAAATTGACAGGAAACAAAGTGTCTGTTGTGAAATTTTGAAGTCTATGATCGATTGAACAAGAATTGTGGTGCTCAGGAAGTGTTTAGGAGTGATTAGAGGCTTAGAAAATTAGTTTGAGTGCTTTAAAATTCAGAAAAATTGGAACTTCAAATTGTTTTGAAAGGGTTAAATTTGTAGGGATTCGTGCCATAACCCTAAGGGACAAAACACATGCATCGTTTAGGCCTGGTTGCTGGGCCCATTTTTATAGGCCTAGTTTGATCCGATTTGATTCAATTTTTTTTAGGTTTTCTAGGTCTATTTGAAGTTCGATTTGAGCAAGATTTAAACTTTTGTGCTCATATTAACAGGTCAGATTTAATGGTGCCAAAAGTAGGGTTCACAGCTTGCCATGCTCATAATTTATCCTTATATTTCACTTGTGGTCATCTTAGCATACTGTCAAATGTTAAAAGGGAGTTGAATTTGCTTTATCACATCTGCAATAGTCACAGAGTTTCGTATCGAGGCATCTTCGCCAGAATGCCTTTAAAGAAGTTTAAAAAGGTTAAAGATCTCCTTAAGGGTGAGTTTCTCTCCAGCAGTGTGAGCTCTTTTGACCTATCCTGATCCTAGAAACTAAACATCAATCATTATCCTACTGCCTCCGCTGATAACACCGAAGCCCATTCAATAAGATTGGTATCGCAGTTGACATCAATAGTTGATTGAAGGGTAGGGGGATCTACCGTAATGACATTGGTGGACTTTAGAACCTTTATCTTCTCTAGGTAATGCTTTAGTAAGGTATCCATGCCTACAAAGATAAAGTAAAATATAAGGGATTAAATGAATATTTTAAAATGCAAATACAAATGAGCAATGAACATATACCGCCAGGATATGGAGATATGTTTATGACATCAATAGGGCGAATTGTAGCAAGAGAAGGGTAAAGGTTGTTGTTTTTAATTTAATCATAATAAAAGGAGACTAGAGTCTCCCTATGGAATAATTTGTTCTCCTAAAGTAGGCCAATGTAATGTTATCATAATTGGTGAAATCACTGGGGTTATTACAGGTAATGAGAGAGAAAGTCCATTGATGGGGAAGATCTCTCCACCCTTCTGAATTAACAAACATAAAGAATAGATCTTTCCAATCTTTCTGGCATAATCTCATTTCAATTAATTTATAGGAGGATTGGAAAGAATGGTGGTTAAACCATTGTATGGCTACTAATTGATATAATTCCCAAACACCTTTGAAATACAAAATCAATTTCTTATGCCAAACAAGGAATTGGAGACCTGATAAGATCATCCATAAGTTCGGGTGAAGATGCATTAAGGGGATTTGATAATGGTTGATTAAATCTGTTATCAATTGATTTAGAGGAAATCTTAAACAAAATCTCAAATTGGCTAAGTACACAAGCATCTCATTAGCGCCTAGGATTTGGTTAACAAAAGATCCAGGTTCTAACAAACCCAATTCATAAGATGAAGGGATTCCATAGTCTACCCTAGCATTGTCTAAAGTATTTTGTGTAGATTTATATGGGATTTCACTCACTAATTTCATTTTTAATGGTTTTTTACTCTCAACTTCTATATAGATGTCATCAGAGGGATCAATATAACTGGGAATAGAAGCCCCCTCTAAGTTCCCAGACTTAAAACTATGAACATGCTCTATAGTTTGCTTAGAATAGTGGAGGGAGGAAGACCTAGTTCTAGCCATAATAACTTGAAATAAGAATAGAAGAGATGAAAAAGAAGGAGGAATAAAGGTTGCAGAAGACTTACTGGTTTCTAGAAATGAAAAATCTAGGAATGGCGAAAGAAAATGCAAGAAAGTCTCAAGTAAGGAGAAATTTCAGAGGAAGCAAGAAATTGAAAGATTTAAAATTTGAAAATAACAAGGATACATATAGAATGAGGAAAAGAGTCTAGAAGAAGGGTAACTAATAGGAAACTATAATGAATGACACTTGATAAATGGGGCAGACTTTAGATAATTGTGAAGGGATGTTTGGTTTTATTAAGGAAGGCGTAATGATGAGAAAATAACGATGCTTTGATTTCTGAAAGTAGGTAGGATAGGTGGATCAGCTGATATAGACCATATCTTTGCTTTTATTAGCAGAGATCTTTGTCGACAAGTATGGTAAAAGTTATAAAGTTTTGTTTGGTCATCAAGGGAGAAGTTGAAGTCAAATGTTTGACTCCTTTGACTTGGGGTACATGTGCTAATTACTGAACTAAAAAATGCCCTCCATGCAAACTCAAAATTGGCTTTCCTTGTAAATCAATTATGTGCTTGTAAGCCCATAATATAAAAAAGTCAGGATTAGATATGGATTGATCTTCATATCTTACTAGGATACTAAAATATCCTTAATCTTGGAAAAGAATAGATAAAGAATCTTATAAGGATTCAGATTCTCAAAGGATAATTCTATCAAGACTCTACTACATCTCAACCTCTATAAATACACCATCATAGCCAAAGGGTAAAGGTATGCAGTAATTCTTGCTTATTCCATTCAACCATTGTTTTAAGTCTTTTACTGACTTAAGTATCGAATTGGAATTAGGGCAAAGATGCCTAATTTTTTTCTAACTGTTGATTGTAGTGTAGGTTCTCCAAACAGTTGGAATCAAGATTAGAACTAATCTCAACAATAACTATGATACAAACAATTTTGACCACTTATCATGTCACATCGAGTTTTTTAGATTAAAATAAAATAATAGATAAAGGAAAAATTGAAAGAGTAATTTGATCCAAACTTTTCTGTTGAAGAATTTGTTTAAATCAAAAGTAGATATAAGAAATTGGGATATTATTAATTATTTAACAAGTAAATGCCCATTTTTAACCATGGTAGCAAATTTGATAATATAATATAATTACTATTAAAAATTGTATTGACTAACTGAATAATAAATTGAAAGTTAAACGGAACCAAATTCTGGGGAGTTAATCTAAAATTTTTCAAAACTAAGAGATAAATTAATTGATTGGATCATGCTTCATGTAATAATAATTTGTCCTAATATTTATTTATATATTGCAGGGAAGACCCCCTTCTAAAGTTGGGTATAATATTTTTTTGTCATTTTCAGCCAATAATTAGTATTGTTGATTAAATATAACAGGAAGTGCTCAATTGATATATTGAACATTTTTATTTTAAACTTTTGATTATTTTTTTCAATCTAAGATTTCAAAAATGGGGAACATATCTAACTCATTAAGTTTGGGAGAAAAGCAACTGCCCTCTCACAAACTCTGACGGACAATTATTTAATTAGTTGATTAAATAATTAATTACTACTCATTAATACTGATAAGGGATCAGGATTTGTCAAAATAACCAATGTAGAAGTTGCTAAATGGTTATTGAGCACCACGTGTTTTTTCACTAACTATATCATTATAAAATAAATAATTACTTAATCTCTTTACAAAATGGAGAAAATTTTAAAAATAATTCCACCACCGATCATCATTATTAGTACGTAATAATCTAAGAAAAATTATATCTAATTACCTATCAGTGTTTCACGTATATCTTTTAAAAATCTCCACTATATATAATTTAATCAATATTGCAATAAAAAAAAATTGAATTATGTTTTATTAATATTTTTGTCATTAGCTTTAGATTTACACCCGTGATTATTATTAATAGAAGAAACCAATAACAAAGAAGACAGGGTAGTCGTGACTCTTGATCCTCTCAGAGTAATAGATCACGACATAGCCACTTCTTTTCATGGCTTAATTAATTTAAAGCAAATTCTCACTTATTATTTTTAAAAAAATTATAAATTTCATTAATGGATAATTATACTCTCTCAATTTTTAAATAAGTGATTATTACGTTTAGTAATGATAAATTTTAATCTTTAATTATTTTTAAAATACATAAATAAAAAATTATAAAAAAATAATATTGTGAAAATATTTTTTAAAACGAATATGTTCATATATTTTTATATTATAATTTTAAATATTTTTTTATAAATTCGTTTTTGTTATTTAGGTACGAAAAATAAAACAATTACTTATTTGAAAATGAAAAGAATACTTATGCTAGTAAAATAAATAGCAAATGAGTGTTGGCTTGGAAAAATTCATATAGCTATGACGTGCTTAGGACACTACTCTGAAAGCAATTTCTTTGAGATTATAGTGAGTGCAACTAGGATCGGCATTGCTTCTCAAGGATTTATGCAACACCTCTATAAACTGTGCACTCAATTTAGACCTTACAAGCGTGCAAGCTGACCCGGACCTGCAGCGGCGCGCGCGCAAGGGATTGCCCCTTTCTCACTTAGTATACCATGAAATTACAAACCAATATTTAAAAACCATGTTTTCTCCACTACATTTCCAATGTTGGATTTGCAAAGTGAGAAAACAAAATAAAATAATGGACCCCAATATTATGTTTCCTATATATTACCTATAGTCCTCCACTGAGACAAAGGATATCAAAGGAATGAAGTTAATTTAATTCTAAGTATAAGGTTTGTTTGATGCTTAAATGTTGGTATCTTGCAATTTGAACAAACATATAGTGAACATTAGGATAATCCTTATTAAGAGAGTGAATAGATTTGGAACTCTCACAATTTTGAAACAGACCTAATGGCACGTATCTTACCTTAAAACTTGTGAGTTTCGCCATATCACCAATAACAATTATCCAAATAACATTAGGATGCTCATGAGTGCTCTAGAAAGACTGCCCAAGTCTTTCATAGAAGGCGGCTAACCGTTCACAGTCACATAGGTGATTCCATCAAGTCTATTTTCACATAGACCACTATAATAAGGCTATGGAATCATTAAGAGCAGTTCGTGCTCATCCTCTCAAATTAAATCTAAGAATCCATCAAGTCCGTCTCACTAGGACCACCCAAATATCATGCTATGAATTCAAAGTGAACATGTCATAGGAATGGGAGTGTACACAAGCAAAAAGAGTCTTTCAACGGCTTCCTTTGACCACATTTAACCTTATATGAATAAGGTCGAGTGTCCATAATCAATTCCTCAACCAATGGGCTTAATCGCCATCCCCTTTGATGAATTTAGGGCTAATCTCTAGTTCACACCTTTAGCTAGTGGATCAGCTAGATTCCTCTCAGATCTTATGTACTCCATTCATAATTATATTTCTTACAAACTCATGCCTAACACGTATATGTCTCTTTTTACCATTATAGGCACTATTTTTTGCTACATAGCTAGTAGCCTATGAATCATAATACAGAGAAATAGTAGGGGCAAGTTGCCCCCACAATGGAATATTAGCCAATAGACTTCTCAAACACTCAGCCTCTTGCCCAGCTAAATCAAGAGCAATGAACTCTGATTGCATAGTAGACTATGAACTCTGATTGAATAGTAGACTAACTATAAAAGTTCAAGAGATTGCAGCTCCATTTAAAGCTAACACATAGGCTATATCAAGTTAAGTATAGTTCATTAAATATATAAGACTTTCAATTATTTTAGCATACTCTACTTGTGACACACTAATGCCATTATTCTTTTTCAAATGTATGCTAGGATAATAAGGAGTCCTAACTAGCACTACATCAAAACTATTAAATTTTTTCAAAACTTTCTTTACATAGTGAGATTGTGACAAGGTGAATCCATTACTATTTCTTGTGATTTTAATTCCTAAGATCACATCAACTTCACCTAGATCTTTCATTTCAAAATGAGAGGATAAAAACCTTTTAGTTGCATTTATGGCATCAATGTGTGTACCAAAAATTAACATATCATCCACATATAGGGAAATGATCATGCAATCAACATTCATAAATTTTGAATACACAAAAGCATCTAAACCATTCACAACAAACCTAAAACTAAGAATAGTTTTATGAAATTTTTCATACCATTATTTTGGGGATTGTTTTAGATTATACAATGACTTCTTAAGCCTACACACCTTATGTTCTTGACCATTGACAACAAAACTGGGTGGTTGTGTCATATATATTTCCTCATCTAGATCACCATTTAAAAAATCTATTTTTACATCAATTTGATGCACAATAAGATTATAGCTAGAAGCTAAAGCAATTAAAGCATGGATAGTGGCAATCTTAGTCAATGGTGAGTAGGTATAAAAGAAATCAACACCAAATTTTTATGTGAACCCTTTAATTACTAGCCTTGCTTTATATCTATCAACAGAACCATTGATTTTAAGCTTCTTTTTAAATATCCAGTTACAGCTAATGGCTTTACTACCCTTAAGCAAGTCAACTAGTTCCCATGTATGATTAGACATTATAGATTCAAGTTTACTATTAATAGCATATTTCTAGAAACTAGCATTAATTGAAATCATAGCCTCTTCATACGTTTTAGGATCATTGTATATTAAATAAAGACTAAAAATTGACTCATTTAATTCATCAACATTATTGAGTTCAATTAGAAAAGAAGTTAAGAAATTAGGTCCAAAACTAGTTTCTATTCTACGCCTTTTGCTCCTCCTAGGTTGAACATTATCATTAGGTACATATGAGGCAGGAAAAGACAAAGAAGAAGAAGCAACCTTAAAAGTAGATACATCATGGGAAATAATATTTTTATTCAAGGGAAAACTATATTAAAAAAATTTAGCATTCCTAGATTCACACATTGAATGATCATTTACTTTCATAAACCTATATGCAACACTATTTTCAAAGTAACCAACAAACACAGCATCAAAGGTTTTAGGTCTAATAGTATCATGTTTAAAGGCATGTAATCCTACCTGAGCAACACACCCTAACACTTTCAAAAAATTTTAAATTTGGGGCACGACCTTTCCAAAATTCATTAAGGGTTTTGTCTAGTTTCTTATAAGGCACTTGATTTAAAATGTAATTAGCTGAAAGTATAGCCTCTCCCTATAAATTATCAGGTAAACATGAGCTAATCAACATGGCATTCATCATATCTTTAAGTGTTTTGTTTTTCATTTAGCTATGCCATTTTGTTATGGGGTATAAGGTATAGAAAAATCATAGATTAATCCATTTTTCTCACAAATTTCTATTAGAAAAGTAGTATTATACTCTCCACCTCTATCGGATCTAACCCTTTTAATTTTATGATTTAATTGATTTTCCACTTCTACCTTATAATTTAAAATTTTATTTTCTACCTCATCTTTGGTTCTTAATCGATATACTTTGGTGTATCTTGAAAATTCATTAACAAAGGTAATGTAATACCATTTTTCATCTTTAATTTTTGTATTTTTAAAATTTGCTAAGTTCATATGAAATAAGTCCAATAAGTCAGTTTGTCTATCAGTTACAGACTTAAAAGGTTTTCTAGCATATTTAGCTTCAACATAGATTTCACATTTATTATTAGCATTATTTTCCAGATTAGGAATAAGGTTCATGTTTTGCAATCGTTTCAAGGAGCCATAATTCACATGACCTAATATTGCATGCCATAAATTTACAGTCTCAACAATAATATAAGTAGTAGAAGAAAAAGCTTTATTAACATATTCAACTACGGCATCCAAAACAAACAGCCTCCTAGACATGTATCCCTTCCCCCAAAAAATCCCCAATATTGGATAGTACAAGTTTGTATCCTTCAAACACAAGTCTAGTTCCTACTTTATTAAGCAGGCCAACATAAATTAAATTCCTACGCAGGGAAGGTACATGCAAAATATTTTGCAAAAATAAAGTTTTTCTAGAATTAAATTTAATTAAAATATTTTCTTTACCAAAAACCTCTAAACTACTAGAGTTTCCCATTTACAATTGTTCTCATTCTGCCACCTTTTTAAAGTTTGAGAACATCTCCTTATTTGCACAAATGCCTAGTTGCTCCGATATCGACAATCCATTCAGCTTTGTTGGAGACTAGGTTGATTTCAGAGACAATTACAACAATGATCTTATTCTATTCCTCAGTTAAGTTGGCTTGATTTTTGTTTTGGTCCTATTTCTGACCACCCTTTAAAGCATCATTTCTATGATAGCATTGATAGGCTCTGTATCCAGGCTTTCCACAGACGAAGCAACCATTAACTTTGCCTTTTTTTTGCTTTCCAGATTTCTTGAAATGACCCTTTTTATTCTGAACAGCAAGTTGCTTCTAGTTTTGGTTCCTTTTATTATTTATAGCAACCTTGTTAAACCTGTCATTTCTTGAAATAGATGATTCCACAATGTTAGCTTTAACATTAACATCACTAAGAGTAGAGTGCTTATCTTTAAGACGATTGGCTTCCACTATCTTCATGTGGCTGACCAGCTCCTCTAAGGATATTTTCTTCTTTTGTATTAGAGATGGTTATGGTAGTTAGCCCATGATTCTGGCAATTTTTAGATCAGCGCGTTGGCTTGCATCACTTTACACATCTTCATCCCCTCTGACAGGATGTCGGCAACAAGGTTTTCATACACGTGGGCGTGCTTCATAATTGGTCTGTCATCAACTTTCTTTAATTTTAACCATTTTCCAGTGGTATATTTCTTTTTCTCGACATCATTAGTACCATATTTTCTCTCCATAGTCGCCTAGATGGATTAGGTAGATTTGTTATTGATGAAGAGACTGAAAAGAGAATTTGTCATATGACCCCTAACAGTTTTGTTGTCTTTATCGTACTTCTGAATTAATTCTATTTAGTAGTCTTTGGTCTGGTCTTTCTTTTATCCAAGAGTGGAATTGATGATAGTAACAACATGAGCTGCAGGAGTTACAGGAGGTTTAGCATCAAACTCTGGTGGATCAACCAACAAGACATAATCCACCTCAAGTTATTCTAAGAAGATGAGCATTCTCTGGGACCACCTTTTGTAGTTGGTACTGTCAAGAGGTTTGAGTTTAAAAAGGTCAGGAACGAATTTGTTCTTATTTGAGGCCATTGGAATAGTAGAAGAATAATAAAAATGCTTTTAGATTGTTAGTAAAATAAATAGAAAATGAGTGTTGGCTTGGAAAAATTAATATAGATGTAACATGTTTAGAACTCTGCCTTGAAAGCAATTTGGCCGAGGTTATACAAGACTGACATTGCTTCCCAAGGATTTGCACAGCACCTCTGTAAACTGTGCACTCAGTTTAGAAAGGTTGAAAACTCACAGATAATGCTCAGAAACAATTTTTGAAAAATACGAGGGATCCCAAAAATCTTTTTCCAAAAAATAATTATCTCAGATAAAATAACCCACTATCACCAGTTTGAGAAAAATCCTCAAAATCAATTTCAAAACGTGGAGAAAAAATAGGGGATTACAGTTGAAAAAATCTGAAACAAAATAATTGAGTTTCATAAAATTGAGACTCTCAAATTGCGACACCACACCTTGCATACGTGTGAGCCGAGCCAGACGGACGGCAGCGGAGCACGCAAGGGGTTGCCCCTTTCTCACCCAATACACCATGAAATTACAAATCAATATTAAAAGCCATATTTTCTCCACAACATTTCCGATGTGGGATTTGAAAAGTAAGAAAATAAAACAAACTAATAGGCCCCACCAATACCTTTTCTTTGTATTATCCATAACCTCATCTACAAATGAGATTAAATTCAATAAGATACAGATCTAAAATATCAATCATAGTGAAATTTTGGTACCTAATCCTATTATTTGAAATTGTTTAGTTATTGTATTCTGGCTTTTCTGGACTTTGTAGAAATCAAATATGTATTTTGTTTGATTCACTTTTCATGTATCCCTGTCAGGGGATTTTTTTCTCTCATATGTTTGAGGCTACTTAGGATCTCTTCGGATGTATGGGATTATACCTGATGGCATTGGGTAGTTTGTAGCTTTTAACATATGTTTTTTTTCCCACTCATTAATAATTATTAAAATTAATCTTGCTTTAAAAAATAAATCTAAAATATCAGAAATCAATCTTTTAAGAAACCTAACTAGAGGAAAAAAATTCACGCTGCAGAACGACTTCCATATTACTACATCACACATCATAGATTTCTCTCAGAAGACTTTGCTACACTCATTATTTTGTTGATGAATAATTAAATCTGGCATTATAAATTATATTTTGAAGAAGACGACTAAAGAAGAAAATAAAGAAACCCACTTTATTTGAAAAAAAAGAAATACTAAACAATTAAATTGTGTGATAAAACTAAAAATATTAAATTTATCATTAAGATTAAACCTTGATAAATATTTTCCTATAGAGATAATAAAGAGAAGGAGCTAGGCGTTTAATTCTCATTTAATAATAATAATAATAATAAATTATGAATCTTTAAGTTGATTGCGATTTTAGCACACTTTTAATTTTGGCAATTCGAGTCAAATACTTATTAACTTTAGTTAATTGGATCATTAATCCAAAATCTGGTCATTCATACTCACATGACTTCACTGGAGTGAATAAAATAATATTAATTTTACCACATCAGTAATTTTAAAATCATTAAAAAAGAAAGTAAACTTAAAAAATATTTATTTTAGTCTTATTTATTTAAAATAAGTAACTATTATTTTTTCTAAATTTAATTAAAATTTTATAAACCCAATCTCTTTAACAGAAATCATGTAACCCTAGCCATTCACTTCATCAACTGAGACACACATATTCTTCCTATACCTATTCTTTCTCTGAACAAGAAGCTCTTTGTCTAGAGGCCATCAATGGAGTTGTCCAGACCTTCGAACCTTAGTGATATGATGTCGGGCAAGGAAAGCTCTAGATTCACCTGACCTATTATTTCCCAAATGTGGTTCCTGCTTCTTTTCAACTTGTAATAACATAAAATTTGCCTTATTAGCGAATGGTAATGGATCAATGACAAGAATCTGATATCTAATATGATCATAAGATTCATTCAATCCCATGAGGAATTGCATCAAACGACTTCTAGACATGAAATTATTCATAAGTACAGTTATATCACATCCATAAGGAAGTATTGAAGCCAAACAATTTAGTTCCTCCCAATATATTTTCATAGTTTTATAAGTATATTGAA
Source organism: Codiaeum variegatum (assembly GCA_948294925.1). NCBI lineage: Eukaryota > Viridiplantae > Streptophyta > Magnoliopsida > Malpighiales > Euphorbiaceae > Codiaeum > Codiaeum variegatum. Next base: position 2,081 of record CAOJBK012603381.1, on the reverse strand, counting down.
ATATTCTGATTTCCTTATTTCAGATCCATAATCTCTTTCAGAACATTAAGCTCCATTGATCCATTTCTTTTGCCATAATGATGAGCCAAATCATTCCACAAAACCTCCGATGAGGCGGTATATATAAACGAATCCATTAGATCATTCAAAATAGAGTTCAAAATCCATGAGGTCGAAATGTGATCTACTCAAATCTATTGCTCAAATCTTGGATCATCTACTACTGGTTTTTGAAAATTTCCAGTAACGAATCCCAGCTTATACTTTGCACTAAGTGCAATCTCCATCAATCATTTCCAGATCAAATAGTTTATCTTAGTTAAAGGAGAAGACACCAGAAGCACTCCTGTACTGTTAGAACTTTGTAAAACTAGTAGATCTACATTGTAATTAAGCTCTATAACTTTAGTACCACTTCCTTTGGCACCAGTGTTAATAGAACTTTCTCCTTCAAATATTTCATCCATTATCAATAAATTTGAATGAAACTTTGACAAATTTAATAGAAATAATGAGAAGAAACGTAAGAGAGTTTAGATTATATAAATTTAAGCTCTAATACCACGTAAAATTTTTGAATAAAAGAGAAATTTAAATAGCGAAACAATAATGAAAAGAGAAGAGAAAGAAGAAATTGAGAGAATCTCAAAGTTTCATTCTTGATCATTCAAAAATCAGTTACATCAAATAACTTTATAGCTATTATTTATAGACAAGAATTAGAGGTAAAATTAAAAAATGAAAAAAAGTATAAAATTGAAATTAGTGCAAGAAAATCTCATTGTACACTAACTCTTTGGTGCCTTAAAACGACTTATAGTTTAGTTTAAATGAAACATTACATTTTCATAGAGAGCTTATAATGAGGACAACACATGGCTCTTTTCGGCTCTTTCTTCTTCATCTTCTTCAACCTTCTCCATCTTGATTTCTGAATACTTTGTAAAATTTTTAAATGAAAGAAAATTTTGAATAGCCAAACTACAAGGAAGAGAGAAGAGAAATAAAAAATTGAGAGAATCTCAAAGTTTCATTCTAGAGAATTAAAAATTAGTTACAATAAATAACTTTACAACTGTTATTTATAGACAAGAATTATAGGGAAAATGAAAAAAAAATGAAAAATACAAAATTGAAATTGGCACCTAAAGAAAAGAAAATCTTATTGTACATTAACTCTTCTATGTCTTAAAAATGATTTATAGTTTAGTTTAAATGAAATGGTGCATTTTCATAAAGAGATGATAATGAGGAAGACATGTGGCTCTTTCGAGCTCTTTCTTCTTCATCTTCTGCAACCTTCTTTATCATTGATTTCTGAATACCTCAACATCCCCTTCTCAAGCTTAAATGTGGTGAATATCCATCAGTTAAACCCTGCATCATAAATAGTCTAAGACAACTCAAATTCAAAGTGTTATAATGAAAAAGTGTTTTGGATATAAAAATTTCAATCTAATACCACATAATGTATAAAAGTGTTGCATTGACTATAATAAAAGATTTAAATTAGATTTTAATGTAACATCTTATTAAAAGTGTTGGAATCATATTGAACCTAATGCAACACTATAATCATTATTGACTGTAATTTTTTTTCTTTAAAATAAGTATTGCAATGAAAATTTAGTCTTAGAATTACAGTTGCCTAAATTTTGGCTTCCTTTTTTTTCCTCCTATTTTTTCCCTCTATTTAGAATCCACACTTTATTTTTTCATTGTTATTTTAACAATAATTTTCTTTTCATTATTTTCCTTTCTTTCTAAACATACACAATACAAACCTCTAAAAAATAAAACATAAAACACCCCCTTTCACTCTCTCTTTTCTTGTATCAAAAATTTCAAGCCTTGAAAACCCTAAATGAAAACCACCACAACTAAATCTTAAGTATTGATAAAGATTCAACTTCAACATCGCCTTAATTGCATCTCTTGCATTGGTGAAGATTCAACTTCAAAATCATCTCAATTTGTAGTATTTCTCTCTCTCTCTCTCTCTCTCTCACACACACACACACACACACACACAGATATATATATATATATATATATATCTGTGTGTGTGTGTGTATATACAT
>CAOJBK012602853.1:0-10545 GCA_948294925.1 Codiaeum variegatum | reverse complement strand
CTTCTTTTTAGAGGTAGTCTTTCTCAGCTTGGGGCAATTAGGCTTGATGTGACCTAGTCTATTGCATTCATAGCATACAACTTCATTTGTTTCTTTCTTTTCAAATTATCCTTTTGAATGCTTTTCTCTTCTGTTGGGTTGTTGATACCTATTTCCGCTCCTTTTCAGAAATCTATTCATTTTTCTTGCTAAGGCAGCCATCTCGTTTGATTCTGATGAGTCTGACTCGGCAGCTAGAGCAATTATCTTTTTTTGTTTTACTTCTGACTCAGCTCTTTTTATTAGGATCATCTCATAGGTTAGAAGATTGCCTATGAGTTCATCCATTGTCAATTATTCTTTGTCTGCAAGAACATTTACCATAGAATCCCATTCCTTAGGTAGGGACCTAAGTATCTTTTGAATCTGGTTCTTCTCTAGCATGGCATACCCAAGAGTAGCGAGTTGGTTTGTCAGATTAGTAAATATGATGTTCATTGCTATGATTGTCTCAGATGGCTTAATTTCAAATAACTCATATTATTTCATTAGAATATTTACTTTAGCCTCCTTGACCAGCCTTACTCCTTCACATGTATTTTCTAGCTTTTTCTGTATAGCTTTGGCTGTGGTGCACCCTGAAATTATATTAAACTCAAAAGGTGTTAATGCACAGTGTAAAATATTCATGGCTTTAGCATTAAGAGATATTTTCTTCCAGTCGTCTTCATTATATTTTGATTCTAGTTTAGGAATACTGGCAGCAGCACTTGACGTAGTTTCTTCTATAATCTTCATTGGAACCTTCGGTTCATTCCTGATCACTATCCAGGCTGCTATATCAGTGGCCTGAATGAAGTGAGTCATTCTTGTTTTCCAATAGGCGTAGTGCGTTCCATTGAAGAGTGGTGGTCTATTGATGGATTACCCCTCAGGAAGCAGTGGAGCTTCATGTGCCTGACCTGCCATGATAGGATCTTTCCTCTAAGGAAGTTAAGCCTGAAATATGTAGAGACATGCTCTGATACCAAATGTGAGTATGATTAGGCGACCAATAGGGGGTTGAATTGACATTTTCACCTTTTCTTTTTATTTTAGGTGACTCATATTAGGTGACTGAGCTAATAACATGATCAATTTTTCTATAAAGAATCTTTCAGCTAAGAACTGAAGCCAATTGCACAAATATCTTACTGTACTGATTAGCACCCTGAATATACTTATAGCAATAGGACAGTGCTTATATGCAAGAGCCTAATACAATTTCTTAATGTAAGGAATTACCGATTGATTGAGAAAATGAGAGATAAAATAAGGATAAGAGGCTTAATAGAATAACTTAGCAAAATACACTTGTTTTACTTTCAGTGCACACAATTAGGGACCTAATGCAATGCAAGTTATTGAAAATAGATTCAACACAAGGATTAATACTGGTTCAGCACATAGGCCTACATCCACTCCCCAAAAATCAATAGTTCTGGGAGTTCTACTAGTGTACTCTTTTCAATTGGCTAGAGCAAAGCCTTTATAGTCCTAACTGATCAGGGACCTAACCTAGGAGAATTATACCTTTTCTCCAATCCCTCAGAATTTTACTAAGGCTTCTGAAAACCTCACATCTATTCCCATGAATAGATGGACCTCATAGGCTTTCAATTGGGCGGCTATGACACCCCTAATACAACACATGCTTAATTATGTGCCTGAATGACCTATACAACCAGCTTGTTTTAAAAATACAAAGAAAAAAAATATTTATTATAACATATCCTAAAATGGATCAGTAACAATGAAGTTTTAAAGAATATTTTGTGATGAAAGAATTTAAAATGAAGAACCCAAGCGTTAAATGATATGAAATAAATGCACACTTGAGATGAAAAATAAATGCACAATAAATTCTTTCAAAAGAATGTGAAAAGAGAAGATTAAGAAATTCAAGTCAAATGATAGAAAGAATTAAATGTTGTTCTTGAAAAATCTGGAAAATTTAAAGCTTAATCTTTTCTCATCAATGGCCTCTCTCTCTCTTCTTCTTGTTTTGTTAATATGTAGAGTTAAAAATCATTTTTATAGAGGCAATTTGAAAAAGAGCTGTTAGAGAGAGAAAATAAAATATTTCAGTATAAAAATTTTCAACAGCTACATGTCACTCAAGGAGTGACTGATTTGACATGTGCTTTTTGCTAGAAACTAGACTTTTTAGTCTTTTTAATTTTCTAGCCATTTGTCTTTAAAACTAGATATGTAAAAGTTAAAAAGTTTAGTTCTATTTATGCTTTCAGTCAAGGATTGCTCTTTCTTAACTTGTCAGTGACCTGATCTCTCAAGTTAGTGGTCTGATTAGTTAAGGATCCTATGTATGAAAATTTTTGGTTTCATGAAAAGACTTATTTTTATGTACGAGTATGTTGATAATGATCCATTTTACACTTTATCTAAAACTTGTCTTTACTTAGGCGCCTGATGGATTAGTTAGATCACTGACGCCAGTCTCTTAGGCGACTAATGTAGCTTGCTAAAGCCAAACTGCTTTAGGGACCTAATAACATAGCTTTGACTTGCATAAACTTGTTAGTGAACTTAAACATATCAATCAGTTTTGTGATCATCAAAATTCGAGTGCTAAACCATATGAGGCTAACACATTGCCCCGTAGGACTCTGGTTTTGACGGAGCTATAGTAATGGAGTTAGTGCTCCTATGACATTTTTCAAGTCAGGTGATATGTTTGGCAGCCCACTAGTTAAGACTTGAGGTGGGGGTGTGGCAAAGGTTGTACTTCCTTGTGCTTGTCTCAGGAGGTCGACTAAGGTTTAGAAAGATGAGGCTTGGTTAGGGATGGATGAAGTGTTTGTGGGTGGAGTTTCATGGTTGGTATTTCCTGTTAGGATGCTTTGTGAAGCGTCAGTGGCATTGTTTCTATTATCTTGAGGATCATGCATGCTTGGAGTTTTTTAGTGTGCAAGATTTTGAGAAAGAAAGAAAAGTTAGTGTGACTATCCTCAAAGAGAGAGAAGAGAAAATAGTAGTTTAAGATAAGGAAAAACTTTTCAATCATTTCCCAAAGATGGTGCCAATTTGACGGGTTTTGAACCTAATAACTTTTGATCTCCTTGAATCAGATTGTATTGGATTGGACTTGAAAGCTTTTACTATTAATAAACATGATCTTAGAGGTTGAGCCTTAAGTCTGGGAAGACCCTCTGACCCCCAAGCCAGATTTGGATTGAACAATGCCTTAGGTTCTTTAGAGCCCTTAAAATAGATTAAGATTTTAGGAGTTTTAGGATAAGTGTTACATATCTTGAAATGTGTACCAAATTGGGATATTTATAATATTTGTTGGATTCTTGAGGTGGACATTAGTCATCATACTGAAATGCCATGTGTCACGAGATAATTAGCTCGTATAATGGTCCTAAGTGGGATTGTGACACGTGTACAAGGGGATATTCCCCTGATTCTGTCCTTAGATCCTAGTGCCAGAGGTACCTTCGTCATGTTATTTGACTAAGGTTAATTTTGAATGTTCTGGCCTCAAGTTTCCCCTGAGTTTTTCCATTCTTAGGCCTTTGTTTAATGATTTGTGGACTTTGGGCTCATTGTGCTCTGATTAGGCCTGTATCCGAACTAATCGCTTTCTTTTTTTTTCTTTATGGAATGGAGTTCCAATAATTTAGAGATATAAAATTTCCACCAATGACGTATTAAATAAAATTCCTAATTAGCAAAATTTTGGTAAGTTATTAGGTTTAAATCCTTTTAAGGTCAGCTATTAACACAACACCAATATTGAAAACAATCATGTCTTTTTATTAATTTTTGGAATTATCAATTTAGGAGAAGAAATATAAAATAATATTATAATTTATTATAGTTTTATATCAGTCGACTCTTGTCAAATATATTTTATAAACATTTTAAATTTTAAAAAAATTCATATTTATTTTTCAATCACCTACGATACATAACAATCAATAAAATCTTTGGTCTTTTGACCTCTCTTGACGTTAACTCCTAGCTTTGCCCTTGGTCTCGAATGATGCATGCAAACCCAAGTTATCCTTATTGAGAATCTATAGTTGTGTTGACATTCACCTTGAGCCATCCTACTTAGTGCCTTGTCCAGATGAGTTTACTGTCTTCAAGTGCATTAACTCTAAAGATATTAAATGTCTTGATGTCTTCTGCCACTTTCCATTGACTGGGAATACACCCAACATTATTTAAAACGTCTATGATTGAGCTTGCTTTATCTCTCCACACCAATAGGTTCCCCTCATGCCATAGAGCCCAACTGGTAGCATAAAAAAAGCATCTATCTTTGAGTTCCAACTTGTCCAATGAGCTTTTAATCCAGTCCATAGAGTTGTCTTTTGCAGGAGCTGGTACTTGTAGTCTTGAGCATTGTCAATTAAGTACTTTTTGAAATTGACTCTAACTTCTAAACGTATCAAAGTTGACTATGTATTTTGCTTTGTTAACGTATATGACCATAAATTACTCACACCATTAACTGATGTTTATATAGCATTGAGGTGATATATTTGTGATACAAATGTAGCATTGACATATAGACTATAGTTAATGGTGTTGAGGGGTCTATGTAATTGAGAATGAAGTAAATCACAAAATTATTTCTGATATGTTTTAAAATTCAAGGTCAAATTTAGAAAAGATCTAAATCACATAGAATTTTTGTAATTTTTATCCTTATATTTTATTATACTAGTTTGTCTTACTCTTAATACAAACATGATTGAAACTATTATTAAACATGTATATAACTTATATAAGCAAAAATAGTAATTTTATTATCACTTAAAAAATAATTAAGTATATGAATTTTTTTAAATAGTAAATATATTTTATTAAAATTTTAATTTATTATGAAAAATAATACACTAAAAAAATAAAAAATTAAATATTGAAAACTAAAGAAGAGATACAAAATCTCAACATTATTAAAATAAAGAAGATCTTCTCTTTCTCCATCATTAGGATATATCAGTGTAACAATTAAATTATTTCATTTTAAAAAGTAAATAGAAGAATAAACTAATAATTAAATCATTATTTTGCTTCATATCTTTTTAGGATTTGAATATAAAACGTGTAGTTACAAATATTATCTACTTAATGCTAAATCAAGCCAGTTAGAAGCTACAATATTATTTAAAATAATATATTTAAATGTTAAAAATATTTTATTAATATATATTATAAAATTTTACTTTTTTTATAAGATAAAACTTCTTTGTAAATCTTTTTTTTTTGTACAAGTTCATTTTACTTTTAGTTTGCCATATTGTACAAGAATTTTTATACACATTGAATATCTTTCTGTAATGTTACATATAATTATTAATGTGAATAAATATTTTATCGAATTTATACAACACGTGTAGTTAAATATAATATTCAATATTACTCCGTAAAATTTTATTAATAAATTATTGCAATACCCAATATCATCCATAGTAGGAACTTCACATTTTTCTTTTATTAACAATGGTACTCCTTAATGTTTAAAATACAATAGTCACTTTGATTACAAATTTAACAATAAAAGTATCATTTATTAAAGGGTTAATTACAAAAAAAAATCACGAACTATAGTGGAAATTACAAATTTAATACGAGCTTTTAATTTTATTAATTCAATACATAAAACTTTCAATTTTTTGCAAAATTGACATATAATCAGAATTCTAATTTTTTTCGGTGACCGGAGTTGTCGAAAAAATTCTTCTTTATTTTTTTCAAAATCTTTTTAAATCATAAAAACTTATTAACATATAATAAATTTTTAATCTACGTCAATTGAAAATAATATTTTTTAAAAAATATATTGCCACGTGGGTTCCGACACAAAAAAAAAATTGAAATTCCAACCATATGCCAATTCTGCGAAAAATAGGAAGTTCGTGTATTGAATTGCTAAAATTGAAAGTTGATACTAAATCTGTAATTTTTGCTATAGTGTGTAATTTTTTTCTTTTTTGAAATTAACCCTTTACTAAAATAGAAAAAGCATATTATAATCATGTTAAGATATGAATGTTAATTAAGTGGAGTAGTTCAATGATATTTCTTAAAACAAAATCATCTTGGATATAAAACTAAACCACAACATTAAAGTTTAATATTCTGATAAAAATAAAAAAAAATTATAAGTTTGATACTTTTATGTGGTAACTCATTTTGAACCATTTTCTAGGATTTTTAGAGATATCATATTGTATTTATAATTGTTATTTTTCAATGACATATAGTTGTAGGCAATCAAGTTTAGTAGATTTTAAAATCTAAATCATGTAATATATTGTTATATACTAATACAAACAAATGAAACTAAAAGCTGAAATTAGATATTCTACTATCAAGGATTATAATCTTTCTTTAGATATGATTACAAAACTTTAATTGTGATTACTCTTGTCCAATCATCAAATTTAGGTTTTAAGTTTTATTCAAGTTGTCGTGTATCAGGATTTCATTATTCAACTATTATTTTACTTGTTTTTAAAAAGAGATAATTACCAAAAAAAAATCACCAACTTTCCAAAAATTGCAAAATGAGCACAAACTTTTAATTTTGATAAAAAAAATGGCGAAATCAATCACATGACCAGATTTATGTATCACATCAAATGATGGTGTTGATGTGGCATCTTATGTCATGTGTCATATCATATTCAGCTATAATGTGGCATCACATGTCATGTGTCACACCATATTGGATGATGATGCATAATCCACATCATGTACCATGTCATATGTCATATCATCAACGACATATGATTCGACAACTAAATTCAGTCATGTGATCGATTTTGCGAAAGCTGGAATTTCATGGGTTTCTTGCCAAACTTAACAATTCATGCTAATTTTACAATTTTTATGAAAGTTAGTGATTTTTTTTTTTTGCAATTAACTCTTTTGATAATCAATAATTGAAAGTATAAAAACACAAATAGTAAGTAAAACCCTAAATAATATTTTCAATCATCAAATTCAATATAAATATGAGATATAATGATAAAAATATCTTATAAGAAAAAAAAATCTAGGCAAACGACATATTTACCCCTCATACTTGGCATGATTTAAATGTTCATTTTGCACCTTATACTTTCTATTTTTGTTATAATATACCCCTTGATCAGTTAATTAGCAGTGTGCGTGACTCTAATGTGTGCAATTCGGCACATATAAGGAGGTATATTATACAAAAAATGACAAGTATAAGGGGCTAAATGGCCACTCAAAAAGTTCATGGAGGAAAGTGACTTTTCATACCAAATACAAGGAAAATTATACATTTTGCCAAAAATTTATTAGAATATAAATCAAAATAAACTTGCAATTTAAGAATGAAAGTTACTTAAATTTAGAAAGAATAACACAAGGAATAATTTTTGAATTAAACTGATTTTATCTTTTACTATAATTGAAAAAAACAAAATTCAATTAGTTAAAGTATATTAAAAAATCTTTGCTAAACTACATCCTCTCACCATTATCATTTTTCTACTCAAGATCAATTTAAATTGATAAGAACTGCCAAAAATCTAAAAGCACGTTGATCCCATGACAAAAGTTTCCACATAAAAATTTAAAATTTAAATAAAATCAAAAGCAATTTTGTCAAAATGATCTTAATTAGTGATAATACCCTGTTCTTCCCCATCAACTATAAGAATCTCATTTTTGTCAAACTCCTCAAGGCTTTGAGGTATTGTCAAAATCAAGATAAAACAAACTCATTAATGCAAATATATATAAAAAAAACTTATACAATGTAAGTAATTTAAACAAAAATATATTAAAATTTGTATGAGTTGTACAAATATAAAAAGAGTTTCACTAAGATTTAGGATAATGGATTATCAATTACAAGATGGGGAGAATTACTTTTATCCTTTGGAAAATGTTGATCAACCACTTATTAGACAAGTGTATTTTCTAAAAATAGTGATATGTATGAACCTTAAAATTAGTATCATCGTGTCTATATTCCACAGACAAATCTATAACCTCAGTTCGGGCTCAAATATAACCCAAAATAGGCCCAAACTAGTCAAAACAATAAAACATTCGATTTAATCGGACCAAACTGAACCTAAACTATAGCATAATTACACCAAAATAGATCTAAATTAACTTGAAATTTAGCTAAATGACCCAAGGATCAACCAATATTACCGATCCAAGATAGTTCAACTTATCTTGATTTTATCCCTCATTTTTCCTATAAATAGCCTCCTAGTACTCAGTTAAAATCATCTTTGAGCTTTTAGTACAACTTGCCTTGGATTTCGATACCTATGAGCTTGGAAAATAGTCTCCCTTGGATATCAGTAAGCTTTAAGTACAACTCACCTTAGATTTCTACACCTTTAAGCTTAAGAAATAGTCCCCTTTAGACATCTCTAAGCTTTAAGTACAACTTACCTCGGACTGTTACATCTTTTAGTCTTGGAAGTATTACCTCTAGGCACTAAAAAATCTTTCACTTAAACTTTTGAGCTTTCAAATGCAATTTTCCTCAGAAAAACTCTCTTAAAAGACCTTTTAAGCCTTTATAATCCCCTTTTTCACAGTGGAGCTTTGAACCAAGATGCTACTTCGACCTCTAGTTTGCCATTCGAAGAAGCAACCAAAGTATAATCTTAGCTTTTCTATTCAATTCCAATTCTTATCTTAAGGTATGATCCTAGCCTTATTCTTAAGTGTAATTGTTAAAGTATAATCTTAACCTTTCTAATTTTAGTTTTAATTTCAATTATTAAAGTATAATCTCAAATCTAATCAGGGTATAATCTTAACCTTAGCCTGAGATAGTTTAATCTTAATTTTTTGTCAAAAGGTATAAAATTATTTTTTGTATTATCTGATCCTAATGGTAAAACACTAGCCTTAACTTGATCAAAAGTATAATAAAATTGACCTAAAAACCTTTTTTTTAAACCCCTCGTCCGTAAAAAGGAAGAATTGTGTGGGGTTTGATTCTTATTCAAAATGATGACATTCATGCTTGTTAATAAGCTACAACTCCAAAATTATTTTTATTATAATATTTTCTTTAATCTTATTTTTTTGTTTTACTATAAATATTACTAACAGTTTGTCTATAAGTGTAATTTTCTAATCAAAACTAAATCTCAAGTTTCTCATGAATATTCATCTTGTTCATGTATGCTTTATTTCATTATATCATACATGTATGAAACCATATTTTTCAGATTATCTTTTCTCTATATCTTGACTAAATATTTAGAAAATTTATTTTTTTCCAAATAGAATTTCATAATAAAAAGTTTGGTTCTCAAATTCCTCCTCTAATTTGCATTTTTGTGCTAAACCTTGAGAAGGTTATCTTCAAGAATCATGTAATCTCTTCTTCAAGATCTCATCACAACTTTATAGCAAATCTAGATATAATCACCTCAACACTTAACTCAACTCCATCAAAGGGCACAATCTAAGGACTTCTCATCTGTTTAAGAAGTCTCAACCCTTAGTATAAGGTTATTAGTCTTAAGCCAAATAATACACATGTTTGAAACCTCGACTAGCACCCATGAATTTTCAAATCCTATACCAAGAAAGATTCTGGAGAATGTTCAAAGGGTCCAAACCTAATGACTACCTAACCTATTCTCTCTGAAACTCCTTATGGATCATGGTCCTCATCATGTTGTTAAAGTGGAATAGTAGTTGAGGGAATTAAGTCCAGGTACAATTTACTGATAATCTCTAAGCCAAATCTGAAAAAGAAATAGCACATGAGTCAAAATAATGAAATAAAAAGTTCAACAATTCAGAAACCAATACCTGAATAATGATATGATTAATAATACATTGTTCACTAGTATAGCCTTGTTCAAGCAGAAGATAGTCTCAACTAAAATCAAACCAATTATACTAGCTCTTTGCTCCATCTTAGCCATTAAATCAATATCCTTCACCTTACTTTAGCCAATGAGAGCCATAAAAATAAACCCCATGGTTAGGCAGAAAGCCAAGGCCACGAGCCTTCTAACTAGCCATTCCCCATCTAGGTAGTCCCTCATATCATGAAATTCTAAAACCATAACATATAACACTAAAAAAAAAAAAATTACTGACGCCAAATCGGCGTCAGTAAAGCATTATACGGCGTCAGTGACTCGAGTTACTGACGCCGAACAGTAAATTACTGACCAGAAATAGCGTCAGTATTTCGGTCGTCAGTAATTACTGATGCAATTCTGGCGTCAATAAATTATTGTTTCGCATCAGTAATTAATTAATTAATTACTGACCCGTTACTGACTAAAAAATTGGGTCAGTAATTTACTGACCCAATTTTTCGCGTCAGTAATTTTTATTAATGGGTCAGTAATATTTTCATAAATAACGACACATAAGCGACGAAAAAATTCATTTATGACAAAAAAATTCCACTAATTTTCTGAAAAAAAATGATTCATTAATGACGTAACAAATAGTGAATATTTTATTTAATAATTACGTCACTAATAACTATGTTAATAACAAAAATAATATAAATAT
>CAOJBK012601730.1:0-12587 GCA_948294925.1 Codiaeum variegatum | reverse complement strand
AGAGGAACAAAGAAGTATACAAAAATCAAAATTAATAGAAGTCAAGAGGCTTACCTCATGTATCAAAGGCAATGTAGTAGAAGGGGGTAAAGAAGGAGAACCCTTAGCCTTCAAAGCAATGTGCCCTTCAGCAGTCTCCCTTAGTGAGGCTACAAAAAAACAAATGTGATAAGTAAAAAAAATAGAAAAACTACAATACAACAAAATGACTTACCAACCCTCTGCAAGGGCCTTCGTGCGGAATGCTTCACTCTTATCTTCCTCACTCCTTTTCCATAAGGAAGAATCACTCAAAGAGGCTTAGCCTCGATTGGAGAAGCAGCCCCAGCAGACTGTCCACCCTACTAAGACTTACTCAACCTCTCAAAGATTCCATAGGCCTCTCAAGAGTTAGAAGAAGAAGAAGAAGAAGAGGAAGATGAAGAGTTAAGAGAATTAAAGAGATTACCTGCATGAAGATTGGATGGTTGAGCAGTGGAAGAACCACCTTCACGAGACTTGGTGGGAAACAGAAAAGTCCTCTCTAGGAAGTCCCCCATGATCACCTCCTCCTTGTTATAGAGGAAGTTTTAGATCTCCAAGAGGCGATCCTTACTAAAAGGTAAGGTGAAATTGGCATAAAAGTTCGATAGCCACCTATCAAACTCTTCCTGATTGCGAGCAAGTGACTCCATCATGTCGATGACATATCTTGCTGTCCGTTAAAATTGAGACATTTGAAGTATTTTAGTCTCAAACCCCTGGACCTTAGGCATAGACTCATATCATCTCTTCTTTTCGAAGCTGAAGGGTTGTTGATGAGTAGAAGAGGAAGTGGAAGGTATCTCGTGAAGTGGTTCAGCAGCCGTTGGGCGAGCAGGAGCAGGCGCCAGTCGAGCTTGACTGATCTTAAGAATGGGCGCCGAATTTAAAGCCTTCTCTAGCTTTTGCTTTGCAAACCTAATAACAAAAGGTCCCTCATCATCTTGGATTGAGTCAGGAACCTTCCTCTTGGAATTAGGTCAAGAGGTGGCTGGACGGTTGGCCTGGCGAGGAGGGGCTGAAGCCCTCATGCTCCCCCGAGAAGGCAAATCTTCATAGTAAGAGGACAAGTGAGGGAAGTTGTCCTCCTATAGGTGAAGGCGAAGGATCGCCGTCTGGATCTCCTGCTTGGTATGAGGATGAAGCTGCCCTGTCAAGGGGTGTTGCACTGGAATGAGTCAGGACAAGTCTAGTTTAGGTATATCAGACCTTTCCTCCTTTGTCTGAATCCCCAGCATGAGCCAGAGATCCTCATTAACGACCTTTAAAGGTGTCTCTACAAGAATGGAAAGAAAAGAATGGTCAGAAAACTAAAATTAAAAGTAAAACACTTATTGATCAACTTACTTACCCAGCAAGGCCCCGAGGTAGAAAGGGAAAGATAAGCATCCTTCTCTATCAGTAAGGAGACTGCTACACCATAAATCTTCCATGTTAATTAGCTCTCCTATGCTGATTAATAGAAGCAAATCCCTCATATCTTCTTCTATGAGAGGAGGGTTACCAGGGAGTTTGTAGGGCTCTCAGTAGTCCCCGTCGTAACCTAGTCATGCTTCACGAAGACCAGTATAGTGGAGCCTAAAGAATTGCCACTTCCAATCATCAGCCTTATTAGGCTTCGAACCAAAGAGCTTTCGGTTGGGCCTCCCACATGACATGAAGATACCAGTGTCACCTTGACTGGACACGAATAAAAAAAATGTTTGGAAGAGCTCCATTGAATGGGAAAGAATCCCTAAAAAGTAGCAGAGGACTTTCAATTTGTGGATGTCTAGGATCGAATTGGGTGTAAGGGTGAAGGGTAATACGCCAAAATGCCTGAAAACTTTTGAAAGAATTCGGAGGGAGAAAGAAGAAGGCCTCGAAGCATGTGGTCATAGAATATAACATAATCTCGCTGACCAACGAGAATATTTAGAAGGGGATCTTCATGAAAGATGCGATGAGATGGGAAAGGAAAGGTGAATGAGACTTCTGAGGAGATGTTGTTGAAGTTGGCCTGAAGTGGCTCCCAGTTAATCTTCAACTTGGGAATAACTTTTTTCCAAGCAGGAACTAAGGAGGAGATGATGAATTCCTCTCGACTTATAGAGGTAGCCTTGGTTCCTTGAGATGGTCTAGTGCGAGCCATTTGGGTAGCTAGGGTGCCGGTGGACAAAAAAATGAAGGTTAGGCTGAAGAAAGAAGTTTGAGAGAAATGGTAAAAAGGGACAGGTCAAATGAGATATATATAGACCTTCTAGAAGATTTTTCATCTTCTCGACCGTTGTAACTAAAAAAGCGACACATGGAAAAACATTTAAAATAGAGGAAGAACACATGGAAAGATATACATCCTCTTTGCACCAATGCTTTAGCTAAGCAAGGGACGAAGCTTACCAAAATGTACCTGGATAACCCAGATAACTTATCGAAGAATATAAAAGTTGTTGACAATATGAGACGAAAAGCATGAATAAAAAATAAAGGTTTCAGAGCATCCCTAGAATTGGTTTTTGTTCAAAGGAGTTCTGATCAAGTTCCTCAACCTCCTATGAACAAGGGGGGCCACTGATGCAGGTCAATGAAAGTAAGCCGAATGGGCTTGGGCCCAAAGACGTCAGAGAAACCAAAAGAGGAGGGCCCAGGCCCATGACATGGTCCTCTTCGACCTGTGGTCTCGTTAGAAGACATACTGAAGGTATATCTCGCAGGCCCTCTTCGGACACCTTTCTCATGACACGTGTCGGATGCCCGTCCTTGACAGATGTCATCCATTTGTGATAAAACCATGCTTTGCTTTGCACATAGGCTTACATATGGTCCTTTTACAACATGACACATAGCCTAAGAAATTACTATAAATATCCAGTGCTGGCACACTTTTCCAGATATGTGAAACTAGCCCTAAAATACTAAAAGATTTTATTCTCCTAAGGGTTCAAGGGAGCCTAAAGGACCCAGGTTTGTTCCTGACTAGAGCGTCAGAGGGCCTTTGCCAGGCAACAAGCCTAGCCCTCTTACCTTACTTTGTTCATTTTGTAGGAATCTTAATCTAGTCCAATTCAAATCCGGAGATCAGAAGTTGTTATGCATCGAGCTTATCAGTTTCCTTATAATTGAACTTTTGTTTCTCCGTAATTGACATTTTTTGTGCCTTTTTGTATTGAACTTATAATTTGCAGTTTAAAATACATTATAATTCAAGAAATTTCTCATTGAAAATCTCATACTTGAATTGCCAATAATTTCTTAGTTCTTTGATATCATTGCTCACTCATTTGATTACTTATTTGCTCACAAATCATCTCCCACCAATCACATACTATATCATTACTTTTCATATATCTTGGTGATGCATATATTTAGTAGAAAATGTGCAAAAATTTTGCCTATGGAAATTGCACATTTTAATTACTTTGCTCACCTAAAATTCCATGGATCCCTTATGCCAAACCTATCATGATCTCCAAACTCCAAGCTTATGGTGAGAATGGTCCTGGCATGAACACTTTTCCATGTTTCTTAATTTCTAAAAACTCATTCTCAAATAAGAAAATGAGTACACACATCACTTACTCAACTTACCACATATTCACTAAGTAAAATGGCCCATAAAAGGCTATCCAACCATATTCCTCTAACACATTCATTTTAGCACACCACATTTTGTATAATTCATGCACTTTACGCTAGCTTACACATAGACACCCCTTCCTTAATCTTTTCACTTCACAACACTAAAATTGGCTCTTATTCGTAAAAAAATACACATTTTAAAACTAAAATTATTGCATTAAATTTCACACCTTAAATCTTTTTCATAAGTAAATGATGTGAATTTGAGTTAGAGAGCACTAAGCTACCCCTTGGGCCTCTCTCTTCCAATATTATGCAAAATATCATGTTTTGACGACCCTTCCTCATCATTTTTATTGTCAACAAAGTGCAATTTTTTTCTAATTTTGTGCATAAAATGCATATTTTAGGCCTCTAATTAAGTTCACCATGCATGCTTTAACACTGGAATAAATATGTAACATTAAAACTTTCCCTTAACAAAATATGCCTGTAACTTGGAATTTTCCTACGGACTCTCAGTAAATCTTAAAAAATCACAAAGAGTCCTAAGAATTATTTGTCTCGTATTGTCTCTGACTTAGTTTTGAACTTGTGCACATCTCATGCTTTTCTTTTTATAGGTGAAAACATGTCCTCTACTCCAACACCACGAGCTTCCTCCAAGCAATCGGCTTCTCAAGTTTAGGTGACTATATCAAACCTCTCCCACATTAAAGTAGTGTAATTTTTCATTATCTTTTTTACTTGTGTTAAGATCTCCCTTCAAACTAACATTTCATAGCAACTAGCAATCTCCCATCAATGAGTGACATTCTCTTGGAAAATGCATTTTCTCTACTGGTTGTACTCAAAATTTTATTATCATTTATTTATATATACTTATTTTAAATAGGGACTTAAATAAATGCCACTAAGGGATCTTCGAACCCAAGGACCCATTCCCTTTTCTACTTACTCTTTAAGTGAGTAACTTAGCATTTTACACTTCTCATGCCTTTCACTAACATTATATACTGACCTTTATTTGATATGATCTTGTAGCTCTGCAATTTCATTTACTCTTTTTGATGTCATTGCTACTCCTATCATAGTTGGTCTAGCAGCTGCTCAAGTTATACCTTTCCCACTTCCTTTTAACCCATTTGAAATTATTGTAGATGGAAAGACCAAAAAAGCATCTTCTTCAGTTGGAAAAATGAAATTTTGGCCTAAAGAACCACCAGCCATGGGTTGATTGAGTAGAAAGACTGAGACCTCATCATAAATATATGTGGAAGAGATGGGGTTTAAATACTCTCATTGATATTAGTGTGCAGGCTCGCATCATGAATCATAACCTCCTTTATGCCATACATAGATTATGATCTGCCACGGTAAATGATTTCCTCTTCCCCTTTGGTACTCTATCGATAACTTTAAAAGATGTTTTTTTGTCTTACTGGTCTACCTTTCTTGTAAGATGAGAGCGGAGGTATGGGTATCTATGAAAAAGATCCCTCACTTCTTTAACATTATGCAAACCCTAAAAGTGGAGCCCACCATTCTAATATTGAAAAATACATTAGGGTTATATGTGATCCTACACAATAGGTACATTTAGACTTCTTTTGAGTTCTTTTCGGGGAGTACATCTTCGATAGCCCTTCTGGTAAACTTTCCAAGTCTTACATCCTTCTAGTGAAAGTTGTTGTAGCTGGCTATGAATTTGCTCTTAGTTCTCTACTTTTGTCTTTAGCCTACCAATCCTTCACTAAAGCAGCTCAAGAAGACCCTTCACTAAGGCAGGACCTCACTTATGGTTACTTCAGATTTAGCTCCATGCATATTTTCTTAGCCTTCAGGATTAAGATAAGAAATATGGCCCACTTGACTTGCACACCTTTCTTGGGTTTCTGTTAATTACTTACAAGTTTCATCTATCTGAGAATGGAGTATAGATCCACTTCATTTCCTTAGAATCTAATTTTCAATTTGGTATCCAGGCTAGGCACGAAGAGTTAGTCATTCCTTAGTGGTTACAATATTCTAGGGTTAATCCAGTGCATTTGACACTTCTGAGGGACCATATATTTTATCGTTTCAACATAAACAAACTTCTAATGGTGGATGGCTCTTTTTCATTTTCTTCTCGACCTCCCAACATTCAACCTACATATGTGAAGTGCCTTTCCTCTTTTCTTAATAGATAATTTGGACTAAATCAAGTTATTTCCAAACTTCTTAGGTTTACTTGCACTTTGTTGATTTATACTTAGTTTGCTATGGCAACCCCTTTCTTCTGTTAAGTTTCAGAGTTCACTTGGATCTCTCTCTCTCTCTCTCTCTCTCTCTCTCTCATCCTCACATACTAGCATAGAATCCTCTTCATCTACCTCTATTCCAATTGAAGAGGCCATACATAATTCTAATGACAACCTTTGCCGCATTCTAACTTTGGATCTTCGTATCTTAACTACAACCCAATAGTCCATTACTAAATCAACTTTGGGTCCTTTAATGGCTTCTCTTGATTAATAAATTTCTTGAAAAAAAAAAAAAACTATGAAGTGGTTCTAGTCATGATCAAGGACTATGAAATTATCTTTCTAGCTCTTGAGGATTTCAGTGCCAAAGTAGAAACTTTTTAAAGCCTGGTGAACCATTGCAATGATATTGACTCCCAAACCATTTCTGAGAGGGAGACTTTCGAAGGGTTAGTTGTCACTTATCAATCCATGTTGGAAGTTTACTAGAAGCTAAAAGAGGAGCTTGACAAAGTTCAAGGTGAACTAGTAGATATTCTAGCAGCACATGCCAAAGTTAAAGAAAGAGTTAAAGATCTTACTATTAAAGCAAAAGAAGTTGCCAAACTTGTTCAAGAAGGATGCCTTGAAGCTAAAAAACAACATGCCATATACAAAATTTCTATTGTCATTAGGGATCGTACCTTTATCAAATGGCACTCCCTTGTTCATTCTCTGATCCCTCAACTTTAGTGAGTATCCTTTGATAAACCTTTTTTTTAGCTTTTATGTATTTTATTTCTCATGAACAGTAATGAAAAACTGATACCAATTCATAATAGTTTCCTTTGGATCTCTTTTAGAATTTTGTACATATTGCATTGATGCCTGCTGCTTAGTGAAATAAACTATTTTACTTGGATGTTACCTTGAAAATTGGTTCTGCAAACCTTGTATGTTGTCTTGTGTGTTGGGAAAGCGGCACTGATCTAGCTACTGCATGTTTGGTGATATAGTTGCCTAGGTTAGAGATGGCTTAGAAATAAGGATTTTTTGTGTGTGTGAAATTATTTATTTGCTTGAAAATATTTAGAGAAAAGCAGCACTAAACTATCTATGCATGTAACATGCGTCTGTGTTTTGTGCGAAACGCGGCACTAAGCCATCAAAATATATATATAGAGGAAAATTACTATTTAGTCCTTATATTATGATCAAATTCACTACTTAGACCTCCTATTATGGAAAACGACATGGGAGGTCGTTAAGGTTTGGTCAAATTAGTTGTTTAGTCCCCTTGTCTCTTATTTTAAGATTTTTCGTAAGTTTGTCACTTTTACAATAATATACAAGAATAGATGAGTACAACCATATAATAACAATTGAAAATGGAGGTTGGTAAGACGTCGAACCCAGGCCCGACAAATTTTGTTGAAAAATTTTGTTTTAATGTTTGTTTGGCATCTTACTAACCTCCGTTTTTAATGATTATTATACGGTTGAACTTCTCTCTTCTTGTACGTTATTATAAAAGTGGTCAACTTTCGAAAAAACTTAAAAATGAGAAATGGAAGGACTAAATAGTTAATTTGACTAAACTTTAGGGACCTCCCATATCGTTTTCTATAATCGGGGGACTAAGTAGTGAATATGACCATAACCTAGGGACTAAATAGTAATTTGCCCATATATATAAATTGCACAAGTGGCTTGGAGATAAGGATTTTTTTAATGTATGAGTGAACTTTAGTTACCTTTAGAACTTATTCGCCTTAAAATATACTAACACATAGTGACCACAAGTATATGGGCTATCGTAGCACAGGATGAGAACCTAAGGTCGTACTCCCAATGACCTATTATTATGGTTTGATGAGCTTTATTAATTTGTTTCTTAAAGTGCAAGTAAAAGTAAAAAAAATTGATTCCGATTGAAAAGTAATTAATCAATTAAATCAAAAAGCAGGCAAA
Source organism: Codiaeum variegatum (assembly GCA_948294925.1). Taxonomy (NCBI): domain Eukaryota; kingdom Viridiplantae; phylum Streptophyta; class Magnoliopsida; order Malpighiales; family Euphorbiaceae; genus Codiaeum; species Codiaeum variegatum. The sequence continues at coordinate 4,812 of CAOJBK012601730.1, read as the reverse complement.
CAATGAATTTTGAGTATGTAATGATATGAACATGTTTAGAGAAATTGACAATCCATAGTCTATTCTTTATAATTTTTTTACTATTAATTCCATTACTTAAGTTTAACAATCCAATGTTCAACACACTCATTCAACTAGAGCTCACCCTAATCTAGCTATCACATTAATAGATATAATATAGATAAAACATGCATCTATCAAAAGATTTAAGACTAAAACTTATGAACCCAATTCATCTTATAATCTCAATTGAATAGTTTCAAGTTTAGACTTCCAATTTGGCTCCATCATCCAAACCTTAACTTAAACTAATTGGTGATCAAGCAATTGTTTATAATCTTTAAATCAATTCAATCAAGTAAAAGTTAAACCTAATAATAAAATTCATAATAATTAATCATATCAAGACTATTTCATGCTTCAATCTTTAGTAAAAAATGAATTTAGTTCATGATTGATTTAAAACTCAACAAATTCATAATAATTCTAAGAGAACTCATGCTTAGTACCATTAATGCAAAGAAAACTCATAATTAAAGTAATTAGTTAAGAATAAACCTCAATTAAAAGTAGAAAAATCTCAATCTCCTTGGAGAAATTCAACTTTAATTTTTAACACGAACTAACACTTCTAGAAAAATGATCTATAATTATAGGCCTTTATGTGACAATTTTTTTAGTATATCATGCTTTTATGACAGACTTATTACAAAAAGTTATTTCAGTCATTATATTATGATAGACTCATGACAGAAATTATTTTAGTCATTATATTATGATAGACTTATGATAATTTTTTATTTTATCATATAGTTATGATGTAAATATGATAAATTTTTAATATCATTGAAATATGACTTTTTTTATGATACATGTTACTCGTCATACAATTTCATTAAAGAATTTTAATATTTATAAATAAAAATTAAAAATAAAAAAAAGGAATTCAAAATTTTTTTAGAGAATAAAAATTAATTTTAGAAAATAAAAATTAATTATACCAAATAGTACCCAATTCCCTTTTGTTTTTTCCGAGAAACAACACTCCCTAATCCTATACTCTCTTTATCAACATCTCTTTCCACCTAACCCGGCGAACATTACACCAGAATCCCTAACCTATGTATGCTCTATGTTAGAAGACGAGGTATAGTTACAATGCAAAGCGATTTCACGATTTTCGTCGATTAAGATAGGGAATTTGCTTTATTTTGACGTTCTTCTGATTGCAGCCTTGGTGGTGAATTTAGTCGGCCAAAGATGGTTGAGTTACAAAGCTTCGATTGCGCCAATCGTGAGCTTGTGGTAAACAAAGCACTGGCCACCAACACTCATGACAATGAAAAACTCCAATCTGGAATCAAACAGTGGCTCAATTGGTAATGGACAAGTACAAGTGTTGAATTCTCAATCATTTTAAAGGCTTGAATTACTTATTTGGTATTGCTCAACCTGATCATCATTGCATTAGTTTCAATTTGGTAATTTGGTGATGTAGGGCATAAGTTTATTGATGCGTGCTGGTTTTGGACACACTGTGATATGACTGCTCTAGTTGAGCTTTAACTGGACCTGCACAGAATAATATATGGTCAGGGGTGCCGGACGTGTTGTTCGGCGATAACCCTCCGACGCTCAAGTCAGTGAATAGGTTGAATCACAGATGGAACAGTATATAGCTAAGAGCTCTTGAGGATAGATTTAGTCTTAGTGAGCTTATCTTATTCAGGTTGTGGATGTCTGTATTTATAGAGTGTAGAAATCCTGTTCAAGAGGACACGCTGCATCCTGAGGTGCGTCGCAGTGTACTACTCCATGTGGCCTGTGACACCTGTCTGTGCGAAGTCCAAACCCGAAGGTTACTAGAGGACAAAGCCGAACCTGGTTCTTTGGGTTCGGTCTGGACTAGGTGGATCGAGTTCGGCTTCAATTTGACTAAGCTCGTTGAGACTGGACTAGGCCGAAGATGAGGTAGTATCATTTATGATTCTGTGGTCCTTTGCGTTTGTTCATAGTGTTAGCAACTGGATTTCTTTATTGCAGTAAGTCTACAAGCAAACAAAAATGTTTAAGCTCATAATGATTCAGAGTAATGCTTGACTCTTAATTCTTCTCATTCTAATTAATGTCTAGAAAGTCTTTGTCCAATTTCTTTTTGGCATATTCTTTCAGGTTGCACTGGTAAAACATGATTCTTGGTCAAGAAGATGCCATCTGCAACAAGTTTGATATCCATGAAGGAACAGAACAGAATACCTTAGTGATGGATGCTTGGTCTATTCCATCCTCTCTTAATAGTAATTAGATTTCTTTAATATTGCACGTACTAAGTTTATTGAACATTTTTTGGTATGTATTACAGCTGAAAAAAAGTGGGTTTAAAGAACACATTCCAACTCTTGTTAATGCTGGAAATGGTCTAGAGATACTCAAAGGTGTAAATTATGCATCTCATGGAACAATTCTGCAACAAGAATAGAAATTGCTTGTAGCAAGGTATAATTTTATTAATTATTGTTAGTAGTATAATTGCAGTTCAGAAACTATAGTTTGAAGAAAGTAAATTGAGAAAAGCATGTGAATAAAAACCAGGTTTGAGAAAAGCAGTTTTGGAAAAAAATTAAAGGAAATTAATCAATGAAATAAATTTTAAAAAAAATATAAAATGTGTTAGCCTCAAACAGAAAATGCTAAACAGCCTCTTAGCATGGGAAATACAGTTCTCTTTGGCTTCAAGAATTTCCCATGTGCCAAAAAGTTATGGAATACCTAGTTTTGAATGGTTAAGGATTGCACACTCATAAATGTACTCTTTCTTGAATGCTTTTGGTCAAACTGCTAGGGATAAATTGGTGGTTGGAAGTTCTTAATATTCATTACAGTTTGGTCAGCAATTTATGTGATATCCTGTTGTGAAATTTTGTTCTATTTGACAAGCAAATTCAAGATTTTCAGCTTTTTATCTCTAACAAGTTGCTTCACCTTGTAAATTCTATTCATCTCATTTTAATACTTGAGAACATCTAACAGGAAAGGAGCACTTTGAAAACCAAGAAGGAACAGCTGAAAAATGACAGAATAAGCACAAAAAAATTAGTTACAAAAGATGAATCTCTCGTTTTCAAACCTAATGTAAGTAAGCAGGTTGAATCAGCTCCATTGGTTAGTGCATTGAAAACTTCAGTTGCACAAAATGCAGCTAGTTTTCACTTCCCTGGCCATAATAGATGTCATGCTGCACCATCTTTGTTAACACGGCTCATTGGAGTAAGACCATTTATTCATGATTTACCTGAGCTTCCAGAACTTGATAACCTTTTCTCGCCTGAAGGTCCCATTTTAGAGGCACGAATGCTAGCTGCGCAATTGTTTGGATCGCTTGAAACACGGTTCCTTGTTGGAGGTACAACATGTGGGATCCAGGCAGCAATAATGGCAACTTGTTCCTCAGGAGAATATATAATTCTTCCTCACAATTGCCGTATATATGCTATATCTGGTTCGTATTATCTGGAGCAATTCCAAAATATATTGTACCAGAGTATGATTGTCAGTGGGACATTATTGGCGGGGTCACTCCATAACAGGTGAGTCTATTAATGTGCCAATATTCTTGATTACAAACAATATTGGTGATCAGTCATTGACAATATAAGATGGTGATTATGAGTAGCATTTTCACCATCTTAAAAATGTTTTCCATGGGTCAAAGCTGCAAAAATTTGAATTTAAGCCTCTTTTTGTTGGCTTTGGATATCATTTCTTTGAAGCTTTAAAACTAGACCATATGTTATTAGCAAGTCATATATGCTTATTAGAAGTTAGCATGCACAACTTCTTTCCAACATTAACTTATATTTCGTCTCTATAGGAAGAAAGACTGAATTCTCAACAATTCTATTTCTCAATATGTGCCAAAGTATTAGTTTTAGTCAGATGTATAAGTAAAACACAAAAAAAAAAAAATTGTTTAGAATATTAATTATGATTATTTACCAAAGTCCCATTGGTTGAAAAAAATAATTAAAAATAGCTTTGGTAATTTTTTTTAGAGAATAAAAATTGATTTTATGTATTTTCTCTCTTTTTCTCATTAGCCAAACTGATACTTAGGTTTGGAACACCAAGGTGAAGTGAAGGTAGATAAGGAGATCAATTTGCACTCATTATAAATAGGTCCCACAACAATTGGGTGCAGTCAAGTGTGACTTGATCTATTTCAAACATGATTTTGAAAGACATGTTTTTAGTTGACCTTGGTATATATTAGATAACTTAGCGTAATTCAAATACAATTTAGTACTTTTTCTTGTTAGAATATTATGATATAATTTGTTTTGTATTCTATTGAATTGATGCATATATTGTATCAATTTAGTTATATGTTTAATTTGTTTATATAATCAGTATGCAGGTTTTTCAATTGAATAGTAAATATATAACATATTTGATTTTTAATTAATTTGATGACTGAAAATAAAAACTGTCATAAGTATGATCATGAAAATTCATTTTTCGACCAATAAATATGAAATTTAAAATTTAAAAAAATGGCGACAAAATACGAAAAATGATGTTGGCTTCAAAAAATAATATGACGGATATGTGATTATTGTTTTCAATCATAAATTGATGATTGTTATATGATTGATATTAACAAGCATAAATTGATAACAATTAATGAATTAGTCATCATTTTTTGACGCCACCTATATTGAAGGTAAAAATAACCGTCATCTATCCTCTTGGATGACAGTTTTTATCAGTTATTATAAATCATTTTTTAGTAGCATAAATTGATGAAAAACTAAA
>CAOJBK012601283.1:0-22042 GCA_948294925.1 Codiaeum variegatum | reverse complement strand
CCCAGAATTCCTGTAAGCATAGAAGGCTTGGGCCACTTGCTTATGAGAAAGGCAGAACTCGAAGGTTGTACCCGAAGGACAAGCCTTCGAAGGACAACCCCGAAGGTCCCCTTCGAAGAAGGACCTTCGGATCACTCCTCATATGAACGTTATACATTTATGGATCAGAACGTTACAAACTAATAATTGTCCATAACTATGATAACTGACAAATAAATGCTCATTATGAAGGTAGTCCTTAAACTACTATATATAATGATTATCAGCTCAGTTTTCAGGTATGTGATATATGTATTTTTACATAAGCACTCTATATACAAACTAAGCATCAAGATCCTTCACTGACTTGAGCATCGGAGGATCATTGCTAGGCACAGGCCTGGCCCTCTTAGCTCACTGTTTGTTCACATTGCAGGTTCCTACAGCTCGGATTCAGGCCCAAGATTAGAAGTGATCAAGTCCAAAACTTATCAATACCAACTTTCAATTCAACTTGGGACATCTGTTTTGTTGGATCAAATTCAGGAAACTTCCTATTTCCTTCTACATCAGACCCACTTTCACAGCTATGAAGCTCATCAGATGGAGCATAATCTGAGACATCACCATTAGCTTCTGCATTCATAGCTGCCATTTTATCACCTGATGTAACTTTCCCTTTTGACATACTTGGCGGCATTTTATCCTTATGTCTCTGTTTTTGGATTTCTTTAATTTACCAATTATTTCATTTTCATAAACTGCATCTTGCAAATCAGCATCCCCATCATATATGTCATACTCATCATCAACTAAATCCCCATCAGCTTGTAATGCATCCTCAACAATTGGAATGTCTATTGCAGGTTCATCCTCTAAACCATCTGCCATTGGTTACTTGCCTTCCCTTCTAGGTACATCCACTTCAGTTTCAGTTGTTATTCCTGTTTATGTATTACCCTCTGAAACAAACATATCAATAACTTGGGATTCAATTTCCTCCATCATATCATCAATCTCAGCTTGAGAGTACCCTGCAGCAAATAAATCAGCAATATAGTCAACTAAGACTTCAACAGTTGACTTATCTAGATTAGCATTCTATATAATATCATTAGGTATACCATCATCATGATATGCAACTCCTTCACCCTCATCCACATAATCACGATGGATATCCTGCTCATTCATAACATGTGTCATACTTTCATGAGTAGGCAATGAATCACACCCTGCAACAGGTACAACCTCTGCATTTTTATCTTATGTAGGCACTGAGTCATTCCCTGAAACATGCTCAAACTGTGCCACAATTTCTTCATTAGCCATTGACTCATCCACAACTTGCTCATTAACATTCAGAGTAGGTATTGAAGCATCAACAACCTACTCATGTGCTACAACTATAACGTTATCACTAATACTAGAATCATGTAAACCCTCATCCATATTTTTTTTCAGAAGTAAAAGAACCCTGCTCTAAAACACCGTCAACACCATGCTCTGTCACCGCATCATCTCTCAATTCTAAAGCATCCTCATCATATGTAAGAAATAATTTCCCTTTTTCACTCCTTTTGCTCAATCCGTTACCAACATGCTTTTTAGGGTATGGTTTTCGATCATCTAGCAACACTTCCAACACCACTGCACTTTTAATTTCAAGTTGTGAAAACATAATTTCCAAATCTTCAACAGTCAAATGCTTAATATATAAGTGAATTTCTCCGGCCTCAACACCATGTCTTCCCATTTCCACAACATCAGCATCATTACTTAATAACCTTAAGCCATTTCTAAACTCCCACTCAGGTCTCTTCCAAAAATATTGAGTAACGTTTGAGGTACTCCTTTCATTCCACTCCACATCCAGTAGTTCAGATAATATATTATCCAATGCCACCATTGAGACTTCATCATGATGCTCCAAAAATTCAAGAACCTCACCTCCAAAGTAACCATAGTCTCCTAAGTCACCTAAGTAGTGCACTTTTAGAGTAAAAAAACCTTCAGGAACTGAAATTTCAGAACATGTAATGTGTCAATACCCATTAGAGATAAATATATAGTTTATTAATAGGGACCACGGGTAAAGCAAAGTTTAGGGACAACGACAGATGCTTTACCCAGGTCACACTAAATGACAAAAAATCAACAATGGTGGGGTTAAAAAACTATAAATTTGCGCCCTTCCTCTCATCTCATAAACTAGTCCACAACTTGAATCTTTTGAAATAGCAGAGCACCTCTGGTATAAATTGAAGCCCTATGTTTATTTTCTCTTTCGACAAGATTTGGGGTTCTATAAGTATTGAGGATTTTTGTTTGAAGATGGAGAACAAAAACAAAAGATGAAGAAGCGAGATATGAGGATTTTCGTTCGAATGAGTTCTGATAGAAGATTAAACCCTAATTCTTGAAGGGGGAAGTAGTTTAATAGAAACAAATTTGAAATTGGGCAAAAGAGATGTCGATTGAACTGGTAGGATGAGAGAGAAAATGTCAAAACTCCTTCCCACGCACCAACGGCCTCACAAATTGAAGATGAACACGTAGCATAATTATTCTTATTATGTGGCTTAATTTGATTGCTTAAGTAGCTTAATATATGTCACTTAATTATGTGTCATGTGTGCATAAACTGGTCATAATTTACCGGATAGTTGCATTTTGGACTGTAATAAACAGGAATCAATAAGTTTGGAATTGATCGATAACGAAAATGAGTCGAGTGACAATATTATAATAAGAGAATAAGTTTAGGGATAACTATTGTCATTTAGCCCTGATAAGGGAGATTTGTATTTGGCATGATTAAATGAAATTTTCATAATTAAATACGACAGTCAGAAACATCAATCAAAGTGTTTATTCTCGATCATGATGAATGTCTAATGTCATTTCCTGCTATTTTCTTTCAAGAAAAATCAGTAAAAAAAACACACACACACAAAAATTGATTGATTAAAATAAAGAATGATTGATTTGAATAAATAAATAAATAACAATAGTAAATGTTTTCAGAGACTTAGAAAAAAAAATAAAATAAAATAGCTTTCACGTTATAAAGAAGGTTACGTGAATGAAGGGCGCCGGAGCATAAAATCCCCCGTGTTTGTCGCGTGTATTTTACGTCTTCCTTCGTTTCCTGTGTCCAATACAACGTTGCTGTTCTTTCACGTTTTCTCATCTCCTGATAATTTGCCCTTTTCTTTCTCGTGATATGTTTTTAATATTTTATTTAGGAAAAAAAATATCATCTTATTTAAAACATTTTCACTTATTAATTTTTCAAGAATATTATTCACAAATTACTAAAATGTCTTATTGAATATATAATATTTAAATATTTAATATTTTATAATTTTAAATTTAAAAATTTTAATTATATTATATTATAATTTAATATATATTTAATAAAATTTAAATTTTTATCTATATATTTTTATTTTTATTTAAATAAATTTAAATTAATTTTATTATAATTAATTCTATATTTATTCAATAATCATAAAAATAAAAAATAATAAATTATTTTCAATTATTAAAATTACTTCACAAATAAATTATAAAAAATATATAATTTGATTACAATATTTTATTATATAATAAAAACCTAATGAATAGTTTTTTTTAAATTTCTCAATATCGATTTTTTTGTCAGTCTTCCTATATTTTAATTATTTGATTATAGAAATCTAATTTATTTACCATTATTCAAAAATAAAATAAAATCAATAATAATAAATAAATTTAATTAGACAAAATAAAATGATTATAAATATATTATGTTTATATTTATAGAGTACATATTTAATAATTTTAATAAAAAAATTAATATAAATTAATATTATATTATGATAGTGTTTACTAAGACTCGAACCCTAATCTTTAACTATGCTTATAAGAGGTGTTGTCAACTGAGATAAAACTGTTGGCTATAATTATATTATGATTAAACATTTTATTCTAAATATAATATTTCTATTTTATAATAATTCGATTCATAACAATTTTAAATTTTTCAATCTATTATTTTTGCCTATTCTTAATGACCAATAATTATGAAGTTTATAATAATTAATAATATCAATAATAATTACAATCATATTATAGTTATAAGTAATAAATATATTTAATTTGTAGTTATGTGTACATATGCATAAAGAAAAAAATATAAGTACCTTAAAAATTAAAATTTTATAATTCACAAGTAAGCCACAGCACCATCAAATGAAAAAATACTTGCACATATAAGTGTTTAATATCTTATATTGAATTAAACTTAATAATAACAAAAAATATAAATGCCTTTAATAATAATAATTTTTCTATACTATTTAATATGCCTTTTTTGTTGTCAAATTTATAATATTTCTAATCCTATTTTGTTTATTCAATTCCTAATCCTACTTTTTTTGAAACTAATCCCTAATCCTACTTAGTTTCTATTACTAATAGGTATTACCACTTTAAACTTTCTTTTTTATTATTTTATATGAAATTTCTTCATTTTTTAATTTATTTTTATTACTAACATTGTTACTTTTTAAAAGTTGGTTCGTTAAAATTTTTCCAATGACAATATTTTCCATAATTTATATTCTAACTATAATTTTCTTTTTGCCAAATTTACAATATTCCTAATCCTATTTTGTTTATTCAATTACTATTCTTACTTTTTTAACCTGCTTTTGAAAAAAACATTAATTTACCTATTTTTTTAAAAAGCATATGCAAATACTTTCTTTAACATTAAAGGTTGATTTTTTTTTAAAACAAATAGAATTGTTTTTAGATTTCCTCTTAAAGTAGATATTTATTTATTCCTAACTTTTTTGAACTATTTATTTATTTATTCATAACTTCATTATAAACTAATCTAATGTGCTAGCTAATTCTAAGTGTATTATATTCGTAATTGTATACTATCACTAACATAAATGGATCGATTCATATTTAATTAAATTAAACAAAATGTTCACAAATTGTATATTTGTATAGAGTATTAAGATGAATCACATCAATGAATTATTATTTTGACAACAAAAGCTAAACTTTAAAAAATAAAATTCACAAAAAAATCATAAAAAGAACATAATTCACAAAAAAAAAAACATAAAAATCCAACAAACCTTTTCATCCTTCATTCCGTTTTAAATTTAATAGTATCAATTATTTGATTATTAAAATTTAAATTATTTTTCATGGTCAATTCAATAAGAAAAATAAATACATGAAATAATATCAATATCAAAATGAAGAGCGTATTATTGATATATATTTATAGAGAAAAAATTTAATAGGATTCAAATATGAGAATGTAATATATATTAAATAGAATTCAAATTTTTATTTTTATTTTTATTTTTAATTTAATAATAATTAATATATAAATTTACTAGAATTTAAATAGAAGAATATAATATATTTAATAAAATTTAATTTTTATTTATATTATTTTCTAATTCATATATTTAAATTTCTAATATAATAATAGTTTTGGCCAAGATTCCTAAATATAATAATATATTAATGATAATGTAAATATAACCCATACAATAATCTTAATAAAGTCTTATTATATTAGTTTGTCAATTATCGTATTAGTTCTCTCTGGTAGAATTTGGTTTTGTAACACATATATACATGGTTTTTTTAAAAGATTTTAATTAATTAATTATAGTTTTTAGTTTATCTAAATTTCATTTAATTAATTATACTACACACAAATTAACAATCCTAAAACCTACCTTTCTTAAAACAATCCTAAAATCTACTTTTTATTTTCAAATTTTATTTACATATTAATTAGTATATAACTATTTAAAATTTTTAATATCCTCAAATTATGAAGAATAAGGGGGCAATATCGTAACTTTTCCAATCCTCCATTTTAGGTACATTTATATATATTATGATAAGTCTGTGAATTTTTTTTTTTACAAAAAGAATTATAAGATTTATCTTTTTAGCAATTAGAGATTCACTTCTTTAATACTATTAGTTAATGTTGATTTAGCATAGGGAACATAGGCATGATACATTCAACATTGACATGACAACCACAAAGAACGATAATGTGACACTATATATTCCTTTTTAGTAATCTATATAGAAAAAGTAAATATCACAAAATGTCATGCCAGTGTTATCATATAGTTGAATGAATTGATAACTGAAATATACAGTACCATGTCAATATTGATTACAGATTTGTTATCATAATTGATTGCACCACGTCAATTTTTACTTTGCCAAATCAGCGTTTTACTCTCGTTGTCAATGTTGTGGACCTCTACTTACTAATGATGCTACAATTTTAGATTTCTAATTGCTAATGGAATAAACATCTGACCTCTTTTTATAAAAAAAAAAATTCACAGACCCATAAGTAAAAACACACGAAACCACAAGATATATCAATTTTTTCCATTGTACTTTTTGTTCCGTCTCAGTTAAGTGTCTTTTTAGCAAATTGCACACATTAAAAAATTATTATAAATTGATTAACATATTTTTATTAAATGGTTATTTCAATAATCATTTTAAATATATTAAAAATAATTATTTCAAAACAATTGAATAGAGAAAATTATTAAAATTTAATGATAATCAATTTTTGAAATTCTATAACAAAAATACGTAATTTAAAATGTAAATTATTAATTATTAGTACTATCTATTTGTTTTTTTTAAAAAAAACTATTTATTATTCTCTTAGTTTCATAGTATAAGGCATTTTCATTTTTTAAAATTAGATTTTGACCTTGAATGTTTCTTAAAATATTTAAACTATATTATATATAAAAGTAAGACTAAGCATGGTATTTGAAAATATTGAATTTGACCGAAATACCGATCTGATTTAGTACTACATTATAAAAATTTTGGTACTTTAGCAAAGAATTGTACCAAAATTTTTAATTTGATACAGTACTAGTTCTTAATTCATATCCGAACCGATAACCATACTAAAGTGAACTATATTGGTTTATTTTTAATTTTTAATTTTGGTTTTTTTTTCTTTAAATGATTTTTTTCTCAATTTTTAAAATGATGTTGTTAATGGAGTTTGAATAGAGAAATAAAAGAAGAAGGGGAAGAAGATAAAGTAGATGTCTAGAAAAAATAAATTAATATTTTCTTTTTATCTTGGAAAAAAAGTAAATAATACTAAAACACCACTTAAAATTGGATAATCTACAAAATGTACAAGCATGTACAGTAAACTAAAGTATGAGAATAATGTCTTTTAACAAAAAAAAAAAAGTACGAGGATAATAGTGTAATAAGATTAAATTACATGAACAATAGGTGTATTTAAGCTGAACCAAACACACACACATATATATATATATATATATATATATATATATATATATATATAGTATTAATTAATCAATTTACATATTAAATATTTAAAATAAAAATTTAGACCCAATATATATTAATTAGACTTGTATATTATATCAATTAATTGATATTTATATAAAATCCATTAAAATTCAATATTTAAGTCCATTATACATATAAATTAAACTTTATAGTTATATCGATTATACAAATAAGGTTTAATAAATCTATTAAAAGTCAAATCATAACTGTATCATTTGGGAATATTTGGTCTAACTAAAATATCGAATATTGTACCGAAAAAATATCGAACCGATTTAGTACTATTCTATAAAAATTTTAATACTATGATAAAAACTATATTAAACTATACTAAAAAATTAATTTGATACGATACTGATACTTTCCTCATGACCAATTTAAACTGGACTGTGCTCAGCCCTTTATCAAAGTATGGAGGTGGATAGACACATTTATTAAAGTATCCTCAATATTTATATATTTTGTAGGGTTATTACGATAATTGTATCACTTATTAATTAAATAATAAATTATTTTGAAATATATATCTAATACTCGTAAATAGTATAACTAACCTTCCTAGCTTTTCGAAACCCGATGGTGATACTTAGCCTTCCAAATACAGCTAGTATTGTGACTCAAGCTATGCACGATTTTTTATTTTACTAGTTAGTTTTTTATTATTTTTGTTAATTAAGCTATTTTTTAAAACAACAAAAAATTATATTTAATAAATGGTGTTATATTTTAATTTTTAGATGTTGTTTCCTCTGTTTAAATTTTGACTTTTGTTTATGTTTTTGTAATCATTCATATATAGGTACTTATTGTTTATCAGAATTAGAAAAACAATTACTATAAAATTAAAATTGTAAGAAAAAAACTATGTAGCTTGAAGGCAAATTTATTGGATATACAAAATCATTTTAAAAATTAAAAGCCATATAAAGCCATGACCAACTGAAACAATTATAACTAAATACACAGCCTACAAAGAAATAAGTCATTTATCAATTATTGATAGATTTGTGCTTAACATAATATGTAAAGGTATGCCAATCTTTAAAATAATGAACTATATAGTAAGGATGATATTCATTATTTTTATTAGTCTAAAGTGCTCTACAAATAAAACAAACTATACAAATTGTTAAACAAGACACAATAGCCAACAAATAAAAATAATGATAAAATAAAAGAGTTGTAATCTCATAAGATATAATCAATTAAATAAAGTTAATTGCAAATTAATAAAAATTTCACTTTATTTTTGAAAGCTTTTGTATTTCTGCAACACATGCGATGCTTATTACTCTGTCTCTACATTGTTATTATCCATATTTTTTCTTTATAAATCAACTTTTTCGTTTGATATCAAATGCTAAAATGTAATTTTCTTATATTAAAAATAAACCTTTTAATTTCAAACATGAGTACTAAATAGATAAGGAAAAAAAAAGTCCAAATGATCTAACAAAACATTTTAATTTCAAACAAGAAAATCAAATATAGATAAAGAAAGGTTACGATTAATCTAATTTTTTTGTGTACTTTTATGAAGAATACCTGACTTAGTGACAATTCATGAACTCATATGACAATTTGAAAGTTGAATGAAATTTTTAGAGATTGAAATTGGCATTAAAACAATGGTTAAGAAAATGGAAATGTATTTGGAAAAAAAAGGAAAAGGAAAAGATGGAAAAGGCATTTGAAGGAGAAATTCATTAAAATTCAAATATGAGATGTTTTTAAACTTTTAAAGATAATTTTTTTTTTTGAAAGGTTGGAAGATGAAAATTTAAAAGATTAAATTGATATTTAAAAACGGTTAAAAAGATGGAAAATAATTGGAATGAGAAATTCATTAAAATTTATAAACTCTTACAGATAATTTTTTTTTTTATAAAACTTTTATTTGTTAGATGATTTAGCTTTTGGAAATTGTAGAATTTGTGATTGGAAGCTTGTGAAAATAAGTCTATTTTTTCTAATTCTTAGTTTTAATACTATAATAAATAGATTTATGTATGACTTCAACAAATAATTCTATGAGCTAGAAACAATTTTTTTAAAGTCAGGGATAGTTAGGAAAGGAAAAATAAATATATTCAAAGAGCAATGAAAAAAAAAAGTAAGAAAAAAAATTGCATGAATCTTGAGTTCGGATAAAATAAAAAGGGATTTCTCTTTTTGTTTAATATAAAAGGACTTCTACTATTAATTTAATCTTTTTATTTAAAAATATTAAAGTATTTATATAATTTATTTAAACGTTCTCATTAAAGTCATTAAATAATAATTAATTAAAAGATAAAAGAATTTTAAAAAAGCACATATAATTAAATAGGGTTGAACACAATTTAGATCGGTTCGGAGATAACCGTCCAAAACTTTAGAGATTCCAAAATTTTAATCTCTAGAACCATTTGAGTTTTTTAAAGACAATACAATTCAAACATTATTTATTTCGAGATGATTTAGAATGGATATTCGATTCTATCGGTATGTAACAGTTCGGTACGTAATGGTTCAAGTTTGGATATTTCCAATTTTTTATATATGGTTTTAAAAAATATATATGTACACATAATCTTATATAGATTTATATTATTAGGGTTAGTAATTTAGTTTTTTTTTTTATTTAAATATTTGTCTACTAAAAATTAATTGACCATCATCATCATCAAAGTCTCATTACAACTAAGGCCTTAGATATTCCTCTCAAAAGTGAGTTTGAACTATCCCTTCTTTCTATCAATATTAGTACACCTATAAATAGACGGTAAAAGAGGGAATGTCGAATATTACTGACTAAGAAGCAGGAGGGGAAGTTTTCAAGGACAAGTATTCCAAGCATCCCACACCAGCTAAGCAGCGTCGCTGCGCGGGGAGGAGCATTTCAACTCAGCTTGCCATGTAAGAAAGCGATCCTGTGAATTTAGGAACTGAGAATGAAGTCAAAGAGGTCCAACTGTGGGCTAGGTTAACTTCCAAAGAAATGGAGCAATTTATGGCCTTACTGAAAGAGTACATAAATGTGTTTGCATGGTAAGTGGAGATGTAATAATGAAAGTGGAACAAGTGTCGATTTCAATCCATGCCTTGTAAGTAGTGGTTAATTATTAGTGGTCTCTCCCTTGCTAGTACTCTAGGGTTAGATTTTCATTCTTTCTAGTGTTCCATACGGCAGACCTCTCTAAACATGGAAACTAGCGCTTTTTTTAGGATGATTTTTTCTTAGTCTTTTCTGGGACTATAATGCTTCCTTTTTTAGGATGCTGGATCAATGCCAAGGCCCACCTCTTTAGGGAGCCAACAAGTCCACCCAAATTTTGTACGGATACGCTTGCTTTGTCCACCTTCGTCTCTTCAAGTTGGATCCTTCTCGAAATGAGTAAAGTCTGTCCAATAGTGGTCCTTAGTCTGTTCTTTTGCCTTATCTGGCTCGTAGATGGCTATTGGAACTAGTGGTGAGGGAAGAAGGACAACATTCGACTGGCATGTTAAGGAATTACCACAAAGATGCATTAAAACAAGAGTGACAAGGACTTTTTTTTTTTACCAATTGTTGACATCTATCTCCTATCCCTTTCTCGCGAAAAGAGCTTATTCAAACGAAGTAGAGTCATGAAAAAGAATAGTCACTTCTTTATCTATGCTATTAATTATTATTGAGTTTCCTCCTCTCCTAGGAAGTAGTTTTTTCTCTAATCAACATTGAACCATCTCACCTTCAAATCACTCGCTACCTTAAGTAACATTCACATTAGGAATGGAAAGACAGGGGTCGAGGGCTGCTAGTGAGTGCAATGAGGAACATCATCAATTTTGATTATTTGTAATGTGCAAGCAACAATAGAGTTGCTATATAGGAAAATTTTAGGCCACTTACAAATGAAAGCTTGTAGATTTTTTTTATAAAAAAAAAGTCTATGTTGATAATAATTAAATTTATATCTTACTTGAATTTTACTAAATCAATTATTATCATCATATTTTAGTTAAACATTTAAATTGAATTTATAATGGATCATATAAATAATATGTAACATAAAACTATGGAGTGGGAAGGGGAGAGAGATGCACAATTATATAGATGTCATTCCTAATTAATTTTAAACATTTAACATTTATTTAATAATTTATAATTAACATGTATATGTAATTTATTAGATTCACTTTAAAAAGTTTGTTTAAAGTATTGAAAATCTTATTTCTATAAATATCATAATAACTATATTTAAAATCCTTGAAAACATTTTTTCAAGCTAAAAATATTCAAATATTATTGGGATCATCTTTTCATAAATATTGAAAATTCATTAAAGTATGGTTCAATAAATTGTAAAATAAATTATTAAAAGATCAATAAAAAAATTATATCATTTTTAATTAAAATTTTATTTAATTTATTTAAAACTAATAAAAAAATATTTTCAATTAAATTAAATATATGATGAGTTGTATTAATAACGTGCGAAACACTTTGTAGAAAAACTAGTATTAATAAAAATATAAAAAAAATAATATTATAAAACTAAATTTAAAAGAATCTAATGATATAAGTTTTAACATTATGATCAAAGTTTTATCTAGAAAAATGAAAATATCTTATATTATAAAATAAAGAATGTATTTTTTAAAATATTTTTACCAATCCAATTTTGTTTATTACTATACCCTCTAAAAAAATAACTATAAATAATTTTTTGATTTTATTCTTATTAATTGAAAATTAATAAAAATATAAATAAAAATGTAAAAAATTTAATTAATATTTAAAGATAAAATATATGTAAAGAGTAAAATAATTTTTAAATAAATGAGATTAGGAATTCGATTCTCGATTCTCATTCATGTATGGAGTAACTCTATTAGCTAACACTTTATCCTTCAATTGAATTAGTTCGGTGCGAACGAGAATTAATTTGAATATAATATTGACTTAAAAGATGCTTTTAAAAAATATATATAATAATTATTTTAATTTAAGAGCATTTAAAAACTTTGAATTTTGAATTTTTTCAATTATGATAATTTAAACTGTTTACAGTACAAGACAGTCTCCATAAGTGGGTTAATTATTCAAATAATTTACCTACTGTAAATTTTAAAATTTAACAAAATTGAGGGAAAAAATTTGGAAGTGGAAAATAAGAAAGTGGTAGCAGTAGGGTTTTCACCTTTGATAAATGGAGACCATGTGCATGACCTAACAAGACTTGTCATATCATTTTTAAAGCAGAAGTTCCATGATATGTATCATACCATCACTATGTAATACTAACACTGCTAAGTAAAAAAAGAAAAGTATATAAAAAAAGCCTGATATGCTTGGTTTTCTATATTTTAATATGGGAAGTGAAAAGTGTTATCATATTCAAACATATTTATGAATTTTTAAAATTTTTTTTGGCAAGTATTGAAAAAAATTAAGATTATTTAAATTCATATTCAACTTTATTAATTTAAAACTTAATTGTAGTAAAAATCATTAGTTTTGTAATTGAAAGGTTCTCGATTTGAATCCTCTTCTTCAAATGAAGAGATGTTCGATTTGTGTATTTTGGAATGGAATGATATAAAATTTATTTCATTTCAATATTCAGACTTAAAAATATCTATTATTGTCCATGTATTTTATTTTTGTTACAATGTTTATTCTTGTACTTATTTTTGTTATCATACTATTCCAAAACTTGATTTACTATATATAACAGTACATTTTACAGATTTTACTAATTTTCAATTAGTTTCTTGTGATGCCCAACAACTTTAGCTTGTGGCAACATCTCTCGTAGGCATAGGTAGTGACTCGATTTCGGGTCCCATAACTTCCCTCCCCTATACCTAACTATCTACTGTTTTAAAAAAATAGTTTTTTGTGATTTTATTGGATAAATAATATAGAAAATCACTTCATAAAATTTTCAATGTAATCACTAACAAAAAAAGAAAATTTCAAAGAAATAATTAAAATTTAAAATTTACTTTAATATAGTACTTTTGACCTAATTTATGATAATAAGGAGACATGTATCAAAATTTTGGACATTCACTTATATTTCAAAAGTAATAAATTCGATCAGAAGTATCACATTGAAATAAATTTTAAAAATTAATTATCTCTTTAAAAAAATTTAGTGATTAAATTAAAAAATTCATCAAAATTTATTTGATTTTTCATATTATTTACCATGAGTTCATTAATTATTTTACCTTCTCAGTATAATTATTACACTTTGACTTCAAGATAATAATTAAATACAAGCCTCATTCTCTTTCTTCTCCCTTGTCTTAAAACTCCATTAACAACATAATTTAAAAAAATTCCTTTAGTAATAAATTAAAATCAACAATAAAAATTTATACGGTATATATTGGTATGATTCAAGACCAATTAAGAGTTTGAGATTAACCAAAGTCTTGTTAGTGTGTTGATCACTCTCCGAACCTCAAAGACCTAGGTTGTTAGTCTTCGGGATCCGGATGTCTGATAGAGACAGCTGTCTACATCACTTATCAACCATCGGGTCATGTCATAGTCCCATCAAGGGTACTTTGCTGCTTACCCAAAGAGGAAATGTGTTCTATCTACATGGACTTAACCTTATAAATACCCCTCAAAGCATCTCATATAGGTAAGTTAAGCAAAAACTAAACTCAATCCATTTTCAGAGAGTTCTCTCTTCAACTCCTCTATCATACTAACTTGATCGTCAGATGGTTTATGTCGGCCACCTTTCCGGCCACCCCTGATTATTCTCTATGGTGCATGTTAACACAATCTAACCATAAGAGTTATATTCAAGCTCTGGTCACCCCTGACCGTTCTCTGTGGTGCAAGTAGGAGGATCGACTAAGACCTATTAGATGAATTGAGAGAACAAGTCTCAATGAAAATTGCAGCCTACAAGAACAAGGTGGCGAATTATTTCAACCAAAAGGTACGAAGTAAAATATTCCGAGCAGGAAACTTGGTGATGAGAAGCTTAGAAGGGACTGGAAAGACAGAAGGCATGGGAAAGCTGACACCAAATTGGGAAGGCCCATTCATAGTTGAACAAACCATCGGTCCAGCAACATACAAGCTGCAAACCTTAGAGAATAAGGAGGTGCCTCACACATGGAATGTACAACATTTGAAATTGTACTACTCTTAGTTGAAAATAAAAGGCACTCCCTCCTTTGTCAACACTTTGAAGGTCGAAGAACCAAGTCCAGCTTGACTGGCGAAATACCCTCAAAGGGGGGCACCAAGTCCATCTTGACTGGTAAAAAATCCTCCAAGGGGGCACAAAGACCTCGATGAGCCAAAGACTGGTGAAAGACCCTAAAAGGGGGGCATAAAGCCTAGCTTGACTGGTGAAAGATCCTATAATGGGGGTACCAAGACTCAATGAGCTGAGACACCAAGCCCAGCTTGATTGACGAAAGACCCTCCAAAAAGGGCACCAAGCCTAGCTTGACTGGAGAAAGACCCTCTAAGGGGGACACCAAGACCTCGATGAGCCAAAGCACTAAGTCCAACTTGACTAGCGAAAGACCCTCAAAGGGAGGGCACTAAGACCTCAATGAGCCTAGGTACCAAACCTAGCTTAATTTGTGAAAGACCCTCCAAGGGGGGCACCAAGACTTCGAAGAGCCAAGGGAGACACCAAGACTTCAAGGAGCTAAGGACAACACCAAGACTTCTAAGAGTCAAGGGAGATACCAAGACCTCAAGGAGATGAAGGCACGGAGCCCAGCATGATAACCAAAAGACCATCCAAGAAAGACACCAAGACCTTGAGGAGCCAAAGGTGTCAAGCCCAGCATGACTGGCGAAAGACCCTCTAATGGGGCACTAAGTCCAGCTTGACTAGAAAAAGACCCTCCAAGGGGGCACCAAGCATAGCTTGACTAGTGAAAGACCCTCCAAGGGGGCACCAAGCCCAACTTGATTGGCAAAATACCATCCAAAAGGGGCACCAAGACCTCAATAAAGTCGAGGCACCAAGCACAATCTGACTGGCAAAAAATCCTCCAAGGGAGGCACCAAGACTTAAATGAGTCAAGACATCCCAAAGGGTAAGAGACCTTCTAATTAAGGTTATGTGATCTAAGAAAACTAAGACACTGAAGTTAACAAATAAAAAAAATAAGAAAAATAGTGGAAAGCATAATACTATGCGAGACTTAATGCATATTCCAACCAAAGACAAATAAAGGCAAAAGTCACACAACAAAAATGAAAGAAAAATGAATTGTATTAATTAAAATAATTGTACAAATTACAATATAAGCTTCAACAAAAGTCTATACAATTTACAAGTGATAAAGTATAAACCCTAAAATGGAGGAAGCTGCGAAGAACTAGCTTCTTGGTTCGGGGCCCGAATCAGGGTGCTGATGAGCATCTGATTCTCATGGTCAGTGCTCAAATGGCTAGAGGAGGTCATTTGAAGAGGCTTCCTTGATTTTTCATAGGTAGACGATATTCATTCCAAGAAAGATAAGTCAGGAGCATCCATGTTGTTAAGGTATTCGAGAAATTGGATGTTCGACACTACTCCTTTTGAAAAGTAAGGGATTGAAGTGAGCCTTTGCCTCTAGAAAATTTTTAAAGATGGATGTTAAGGCTCAGTTTTACCACTTTGTACCCCTCTAGACTACCTCAACGCTGTGTCATCCCTTGAAGAAACAGGACTCAGCGAACTCCTAGACCTCCTCTCTAAAAAGTCGAGCCAATCTGTATACTAAAGCCTCCAAACTCTTAACATAGATGTCAACCACCTCACTAAAATTCTAGGCCTCGCTGGATATCTTTTGAAAGCGCTTTTCGATCCCAGCATTCTCAACCTCCAAAGCCTCTGCCCTCTGCCTCAAGAACTCATTGGCAGACTCCATCTCTTGATATTTCTTTTGGAGGGACTCCAACTAAGCAGCACGAGCCTCTGAGGACTTCTTCTCTGCAAATAAGGCCTCATCCTTCTCCTCATAAGCCTTCTGAAGCATAGACACCTACTTTTCTAAAGCTTCATTTGAGGTCTGGCTAGCTCCTAGGTCTCGTAGCAACCCACCAAAGTGAGCAGTAACCTCCTATAGATAAAAGAGAAAGAGGGTGAGCAAAAGTTTCAAAGAAGTCAAAAGAGAAAAGGAAGAAAATACCTTTAAGGCATGCAAAACTTGGCCCGAAAGATAACTAAATTGGGGGTACCTGAAGAACCATCCCCTGTAGACTGAGTGGGGGGGGCCACGAGGTAGCCCAGAAGATAGTTTCCCTCCATAGGCAGAAGGGATTAGGAGATTCTAGCCACATACATCTATATACGCTCTCCTATCCACTTCAAAAATCTCGACGGGTCTCTCAACTTCAGTAGCCCTTTCATCTTTAGCAGCTGCAGATGAAGTTGCTAAAGCACTTGCCTCCTCATCCAGACCTTCAAAGTCAAAAGCAACCTCAGTAACCACAATCGCCATTGACTGATCCACTTCAGGAATAACATTAGTGGCCAATTGGACAACTTTAGGAGGTTGTGAAAGTCTGAAGAGAGACCCTTCAGCCCCTTGAGTCTCCATTACCTCCCTCAAATGGACGAATTCAGCTCTAGTAAGAGCAGAAGTCGACTGTGCACTTGTTTCAGCCCCTCCCCACCCCCCCAGCTGGTCCTTCATTCTCACCAATTAGCTTATCCCCTAAAAACCAAGCCACATCAATAAAATAAGAACACAGGAGAAGATGTAGAGGATGAAATAGAAACTTTTGAGTTCATACATTGAGGGGCTAAGAGATTTTCAGGAGGATGAGATGTAGGAGCTTGATTCAGCACCCCAGCTAAAACCTCCATAGCCTTAACAACTTTGTAAATGTCCTTAGGGGTAAGAGTACTCCACTAAGCCATATTTTGAACAACTTCAGAAGGCTGAGCTTAGTGAAGTTCTTATATTGTTGAGACAGAAAGGTCCCATCTTTCACCATATGATTATGGTGATAGCATTGGCTAGCAAACTTGTGGAAATAACGCTGATTGAGGGCCAGCCTATCCAAAAAGCTCATAACTTGCCCATGTACTTGAGCGAACGCAGCATGGTCCCTCATGAGCCCATTCACCACATCACTCAGAATGTTTAAGTGGTGCTTCCTTAATCTTTCCAACCAGAAAGGAGCCTCCTCCACTATAACTCTAGCACTCTCTACCTCTGTAGGCCCCCTATGAAGCCTCTTGAACCTTATTTTCCCATCCACTGGCACCAAATTTGTAGTGGGAGTAGGAGTCACTTCAAAAGGTTCAAAAATACTACTCTTCCCCCTCTTTCAAAACAGAGGTGCATCAGGGATCTCCTCCTCCTTAGGAAGATCCTCCATGGGTATATCTTCTGCATCATTCCTAGTAGGCCCAACCACTTCCTCACCTTCATCTTCAGTAGCTGCAAGGGCAAGGGTAGTGGGATCGCGCTCTGATGAAGAACCCAAGTCCTCCTTCGCAACCCTGAAGTTCTTCAGATACCGGTACAAGAATTCCTCCACATTCCAATTCCTTGAGGCTACAGTAGCCTGATATTCCACTTGGGTTCACATCCTCAAGAGTCTAGTCCGGAAGCAATGGATGGGTAGAAAGACCTTATTGTCAACATGGCGAATAGGGAGGTTTGCTTCAGGAAAAGCTTCGACCTTCGCCTTAACGACCTCTTTCAGAATAGTCTTGGCCTTCTTGTCCAACAGAGGTTCTGCAGGTAACATAAGGTCAGCATAGAAGAAGAGGAAGAGGAATTAGAAGTAGAAAAATAACTAATCATTAAGATTTACTTGAAGACCTTCACACATTGCGAGGCAGCATGAAGGCCCCATCATCATGGCAAAGAAAGAAAGACGATAGGAGGCGATAATTCAAATGCCTTGGGCATCAGAAAGGCTTAAGTTCTTCTCAAACTTCTCAACCATGGGCCTTTCACTTTACACTCATGGGAACCCAAATCCAACCTGACCCTCATTGATGGGCTTCAACACTTTCATTGAGAATAAGTTATTCTTCCAGACATCCACTTTATTCTCCTTAATCCCAAAGAGGTTCGCAAGGGTCTCTTTTGGAAACACCATATGTAGGGCTCACTAGAGATGGACAAGTTGAAGAATGCATGAAACATCTTGGCATTGGGATCAACAATTCCCAGCACATAGCATTCCACTTCAAAATAGTGTAGGTCTTTAATTAAATTGGATGTCAGCATTATGGGGTTTACTTGGAAGTATTCAAAGCACCTGCAGAATAAAAGAGAGGGAGGGAAGAGCAATCCCTTGATCATTTGGTCATAATACCAAATATAGTCTCACTCCCCTTTATCCATCTCCATTGCTGTATTGGTTGAGAAAATCCTAGCCTCCAGAGAAGGACGAGTAACACAAATATACTCGGACATAGAATTCACGTTCTCTATGAGCGCACCAAAGATGAAGGTCATGGGACTAATATCCTTCATATGAGGTCTCATCGTATCATTTATGTAAGAAGTAGTATCTCGGGCCTTGCTCTGCTTCTGAGCCTTTTCAACTTCAAGGAAATGCTTCAAAGTAGAAGAACATGACAGAGAGGAGAAGAAAGTTGAAGAAAGCAATAAAATGCAGAAGAATTGAGAAAGCGTATAAGAAGAAAGAACAGAAATCTAGAAAGTTGAAAGTGAAGAGAGAAGCAAACTTTTATAAATACTCAAGAGGAATTAAATTCCAAAACAAAATTGAACTTGGTGACACTTGGCAGCCAGTAACCGATCAATAATTTATTGCTAAGCATAAACATGCCAAACCGCTTAACCACGTGACAAGAAAGAATTGGTAGCAATAAAGGCATCATTTCCTAGGAGAACGAACCATCTCATCCAGATCAGGCAAAGATTCGCGTCTGGAGTAGCTAAGAGTCACATCTATTCAATTCAGAAATGATATGAAACTCTTGGCATCCCTCTATTTGAATTTTGAAATTCAAAATAGCTCGCTCAAAAAAGGGGCTTTCTACGCCAGGTTTGATAGATCATTCTCAAGCACGCTTTGAGCTAATTACATCAGTCATCAACCTCCGGTCATATCACAGTTCAATCAAAGTTACTTTGCAACTTACCCGAAGCGGACATGTGTCCCAGTTACATGGAGTCAACCTTATAAATACCCTCTCAAAGCGCCTCACACAGGTATGACCAAACAAAACACACTCATTTCATTTTTAAGAGTTTCTCTCTCAACTCTTCTATCAAAACTGACTTGATCGTGTCGGAGGATTTACGTCGGCCACCATTTCGGTCACTCTTGACCTTTTGCCATCTTGCAGGTTATCTCAATCTAACCAGAAGAGTTTCATTCAAACTCTGTGGAAGCACACCATACAACAATATGTAATTTGATTGGCCAAATTTTTTTTTTCTTTAATTTATTCTTATTATTGATTTTAATTTATGATTAATGGTGTTTTTTTTTAATTATACTGTTAATGGAGTTTTAACAGAAGAAAGGAGGAGAATGAGACTCATATTTAATTATTATGTTGAAGTCAAAATGTAATAATTATATTGAGAATGTAAAATAATTAATGAAGTCATAAGAAACCAATTGAAAATTGACAAATTCCGTGAAATGTACTGTTGTTTACGGTAAACCAAAATTTTAGGATAGTATGATACATAAATAAGTATTGAGATAATATTGTAGCAATTCATGGACAATAAATGTTTTTAAAATCAGTATTCAATTATTCTTTCTAAAAAACCTAGTATTCAATTAGACTTTTTTTTTTTAATTTTTTAAATGAAGTCTAATATGAGAGGTATTGAATTTTTTTCAACCATAAAAAAATTTCACTTTTTCTTTGGTCTTTTAAGATTTTGAGTTTATACTTTATTGATATGGATTTTTATTCCATTCCATTTAGTTTGATCAAACATTCCTAAGTGAATTTTTGTTTTGGATAAATTATTATTTAATTTATAAATTTAAATTAACACTTTGAATTCTTATATTTTACGAAATTAAAAGTTTAATTTTTCTAATTTAATTTTATTAATAATTTAATTTTTATATCCTATTAGTTTTTAGCAAAATGACTAAAGAAAATAATATATATAGTTTTAATATGATTGATTAACGTTATAAACTTAAAAAATTATATTCAATTAATTTCATAAGACAAACTTCTTAGTTTATTTTTACAAAAAAAATTGACTGCATGCACGATTTTTTAAAATTTTTACATTTAATTAGTTATATTAAAATTATATATATTACTCTTTTAGTCATTAAAAAAATTGATTGAAAGATACAAAATAAAATGATAAAATTACTAAATTATTAATAGAATCAAAATAAATATATTAAACTGTTGATTTTATTTAATATAAAAATTAAAATATTAATTTGTTCAAAATCTAAAAATTAAAAGTGTGTTTAACAAGAAAAAAAATTTTCTTCTATATATTATTAATATAATATCTTTTTTTATATAATTTTATATATTTTAATTAATTTTATTAAATATTTTTTTATATTTTATAAAATTAATTAAAATATATAAAATGACATAAAAATATGTTTTATTAATAATATATAGTAATTTATTATTTTATTTTTATCCCTCATGTAACTATAATTTAATTAATTGAAGGTAATAATAAGCATATGCTTTTTGGAATTTGAAAAACCTAAAGCCTTTTGAGGGAAAACAAACAGGATTCCAGTTCCCAAAACTAGAAAAGAATTTGCACTACACAAAGTCCCACACTTCTCCCAAAGAGCCTAGAGAAGAGATATTTCTAGATCTACATCAATATACCACCTTGAAATTTGAGTGGTGATGGTACATGAAAAAATTAAATAATAACAATAAAATTAAATTAAAAGGAAAAAAAAAAACAAGAGAGGAAAACTTTCCTTTCATCAATCCCAATAGTAGTAGTAGGTAGTAGCAAGTAGCAAAGAGTGAATTTCTAGAGAAAAAAAAAAGCAAAAAATGAATAAAAAGTATTATGCCATATAAAAGCTATTTGGATTTGAGTTTTCAAAATATTTTTGATTTTTTTTATATTTTATTTAAAAATTATTTTTAAAAATTATTTTTCTAAAAAAAAGATAAATTAATATTTATTTTAAAAGTATATTTAAAAAAAAAAAATTTTAAAAAATTAATAAAAAAAATTTTAAAAATACTTTTACAACTTCTAATATTAATATCAAGCATGTCCATTTTAGATTATGAACAACAAAAGGGAATGCTAGTAAAAAAATCAATACTCTCCCTATTTTAAGATAATAGTTTTTTAAACTTTGATATATAAATTAATAAAATTACTTAGTTTTAAATGAAAAATTAAAATATTATCTTTTGGTATAAGATAAAAAATAAAACTAATTAATATTATGTTAGTAAAAAAATAATTTGAAAATAAATTAAAAATTATATAGTAAATATTTTTTTGAAAATTTAAAGGGAAAAATATTTTAAAATAAAATAAAATTTTTAAAAAGACAGTTATTTTGAAAAAAAGATATTATAATTAAAATTTTCAATTATGGAATATTTTTATATTTTTTTAAAAATTATTTGTCCTTTTTATTTATGTATTAAAATTTTTTATTATTAATTTTAAAAGAAAATTTTTTATTCACCATAAATGATGAATTAAATTTCTTTAATAACTCTGCAGAAAATCACATGAGTTT
>CAOJBK012601130.1:0-11719 GCA_948294925.1 Codiaeum variegatum | reverse complement strand
CTTCTAAACACTCTTTAAACACTATAATTCCTATACAATTGATCCAAAGTCATAAAAAATTCATAACAAATGCTACTAGTCCTATTAGTTTAGTAGTCTAATTCCTCAGATCTAGTTTAGACAGTCAAACAGTTGCGCTCTCTAAACACAACGAAGATTCGTTATGGCTCATCAAGCCCTCTAACCGACTGATTCTAGAGTCCCACACAATAAAGGTAAAATCGGTATAGTATATCACTCTCCTCTCAATTTTCAAATTACTTTAAGCACTTTAGTACTGAATTAAGGCATGTTTATCGAAATCCAATTTTAAGACCTTTAATCTAATTAAGGCATGTTTTAATGAAAAACCTATTTTCATAAAATCTATTCAATTAAACCCTAAAATGAACTTAGGTATTCATAATAAAATCACTTTTATTAATCAAAATATGAATTGGTTAATGGCCTAATGGTTTATGATTTTATTAAACTAAAATTTGTTAGCTACCGAACATCAAACTACCCTCTATTGTTAGAACACTCCCCAACCTTCTCGAGAAGGGAGAATAATGTGGGGTTTGATTCCTATTCAATGGGATACACCGATAAGACATTTCATGGATTTAACTCCAAAACTTTATTTACTTTTATTTTCATTCATTATTTCATTGTTATTGTAACTTTTAGTTAAATTCTTTTGTTTGTTATTACGTTCAAATTTCTTTTGTTACTTTTGTGTTATTTGCTATATATGTTGTGTATAGATTTATTGGTATTGGGGAATGTGTGCTCCTCCCAGATCATAAGATTGGAGGGGAGATCCCCTGAATTTTATTATTCTTTTAGCAATTGTAATTTAATTGCTTTCTTTGGGGTAGTGTGCCTTTCCTAGATCCTAAAGTGGGTTAGAGGAAGGACCCCTAGTCAATTATTGTTTTACCATTTTATGTGATTGTCATATACATTATAACATGTTCATACATCCATACTTATTGTGATATTTGTTCATGCATACACAAAAATCCTATCTTAACTGAAACCGCATACTTTTAAGCCAAAAGTTGTTATGTTAAAATGGTAAAAACTGTTTTTCATAAAATTTTTTATCAGATAACGAATCTCGAGCCCCTTTGGTTCTAAAAATAACAACCTTTTCAATTGGGTAAAAAATCATTTATTTTTTTAAAAATGGAGTTTTTCATAAAAGGGTTCCTTAAACACCTAAGAAAATCATTTTCCTAAAGAATTAGATGGCAACTCTATACACTAATCACACCACATGCATGCCAACGTACACCTGTAGATGCATAAATGCGAGACTTGATAACAATATGTGACGTCGTGTGCAATCAGACCCCTTATGGTTGGTTTCCTCGAGCCATAAACTCAAAGACGCACTGGAAAATCCCATGGCCTACTCGAGTGGGGCCTCACAGCTGATAACTCCACTAGGGACATTTGGAAAATTTATAAAAACTCAATGGATTATTTTTTGAAAAAAAATCTTTTGGCTTAACACTATGCGAAAGTAGCTTTAATGTATAACTTCACATGCTATTATATACTAGGAAAACTCAAAGAGAGAGTAACATAAAGTGAGGTTCCTTCCTTAGGACTGGTTTGCTAATATTGAAATCATCCAATTGCAAAATGTACCCTCTAATTCTTTCGGTTTGGATACAAGGTCACACGTACTGCTAAACCCACGTGAACCTATTTGGTTCATATCTGGTTAGGTATTTTGGACCTCCAGTCATTATGGAACTGCTAAACCACTAAACAGTCATGTAATGATTTAAGTTGACAATAGGTCCCATGTACCATAATAACTATGATATTACTGTGATCGTGAAACCTATTTCATTCATGCATACTTGCACCAGGACATCTAAAACATTGAAGTTGGGTAAAGTGCACCTGTTCTAAATGAATCATTTAAAAAAACTCACCCTCTTTTTCAATATACCTACCTGTTACTGGCTTTACCTTTCTTTTCAAAGAGCTAATACTCAAAATTCTTTTTCCTTTTTCCCAAAGGTCACTATGTCAAACAATGGAGATATCCCATTTGCTGTTGATGCCATTCCTCTCAATGCTACTACTCCACCTGTTGATCTCCCACTCCTCGTCCAACTCTACCAATGACCCTATGGTTAATGAAGTCATTATCCTAAATCTGCCTATTGGCTATCCTAGCTCCCCATTGTGGATCCTTTCCCAAAAGCGGTTGAAGGTCATCCACTTCTTAAGACTATGACTAAGAAATATGAAGAAATGGAAAAGACCCCAAAGGCTGTTAAAAAGAAAGAAAGCTCATGGATGTGATGGCATTTAGTCCCTTCCCCAATGCTAGACTTCCATCGAAGTTTCAAATGCCAAATTTTGAAAAGTTCAAGGAACTTCCTACCCTAAAACTCACTTTAGGATCTATGATGGGATGCTTCATCATTTAGGTATGAAAGGCGAGCTCTTTTCTTAGCTTTTCCAATAGTTGCTTACTAGTGTGGTTTTGACCTAGTTTGTAGAACTAGATAACTTCAAGAAATAGACATGGGGAATCTATTTGTATGGAGTTTGTAAAACAATATTCATATAATCAAGAATTGGATATTAAAAGAAGAGATCTTGAAATGATTAAGCAATATCCCAAAGGGACCTTCTCAGTTTCATTTCTAGATGGAGGGAGAAAGCCTCCCAGATGGTAAATTGACCACCTAAACCTGAGCAAATTGACATAGAGATAAAAAACTTTTTACATGTGTATTGAGATAGAATGATGACATATTACTTTTTGGATTTCAATTCTTTCATTCATGTTGGCACAAGCCTTGAAGATGGGGTCGACTCTAACCTCATCAAGGATGCAACTCATACCTCATCCTCTAGATTTAAGAAAATAAACAACTCTCAAAAAAGGAAAGAGTTAATGTAATCTTAGCTTATAAGCCTCTTCAAATTCAACAAAGGGAATTCACTAGTTGAAGGGGATTAACACTGAGTTATCCCCTAAAATAGTGCATAGAGAAGTGTGCTTTCAAACCATTGGAACCTAAACCAATTCCTAATCCACTATTGAAGAACTTTTACATGAATGAGAGGTGTGATTACCACCAAGGGGAAGGGCATAAGACTGATGATTGCAAGGCCCTCCGTCACTAAATTCAAGATCTCATTGATGCAAATCAAATCTTGTTTCCCACTGTAAACATTGGTATAAATGCCCTCCTAGAGCATAATGTGAATGCCGTACTAAATGAATTTAAGGAGGGAGGTTCAACACATCTCATTATTGATGCTATACTCTTTAGTAATTATCATTACACTAGAGAAGACCAATCTTCCTTAGAGAGGTCTCTCTCCCCAAATTGCTCACTATTGATTAGCCAACCTTCATTAGAAAGGTCAATTACCAATGATTATTATTGTGTCATTATTAACTTAAGACATTTGGATAAAAAAATAGATGAAATTACTAGAAGTGGCATAATCACTCAAGAACCAATTATAATCCCATCTGCTAGTCAACCAAAGATTCAATCTAAAAGGACTTCTGACCTTGAAGAGGATCCCATTCTAAAAAACATAAGAAAATAAAAGCCAACATTTCTATTTGGAGTTTGCTTATGTCCTCTTATGCTTACCTCCAAGCTCTTTGTAAGGTACTGAGAAAATGCCAGACTTCAACAGACATTACTCTTGAAGCTCTAGTTGCTTCCAAAATAAGTGCTGCTAATGGGACATCCATTTCTTTCTTTGATAATGAGATCCCCACTTAGGGGACCACAGAATGATGCCCTCTACATTACCATCATCACAAGGGAGAAAACTATCCTGATGACTATGGTCGATAATAGGTCTGCAATCAATGTGTGCCAGCTGAAAGTTGCAAGCTGCCTGAGGTTAAGTGCTACTAATTTCACCCCATCTGATCAAATTGTACGGGCTTATGATAAGTCTAAAAGAGAAGTTCTAGGAATGGTAACTCTAATCATCACTATAGGCCCAACAAAATTCAAGGTGCCATTTCATGTCATTAATGCACCATCATATTTCAATTTACTTTTAGGTAGGGCTTATATCTATCAGTCCAAAGTTATGCTGTCAACTCTGCATTCGATAGTTAAGTTCCCTCTGAAGAATGGCATTGTTACTATTAAGGCCATCCTATCTAGAAAATCTAAGATTTTAGGCAATGTTCCCATCTTAGAAATCCAGCCCGAGTTGTTGACATATAATTTATCCGGCTTCTCATTTATCCAGCTCATACACACTGCTGAGAATTTGAAAGAGCCACTTGCCCTATATTTTGATCCATATTGTAACCCAATGATTAGAAAGATTATGAAGAAAATGGTCTACTTTCCTGGCCTGGGCCTTGGTAGAAACCAGTAAGGCATTAAGTCTTTGAATGAGTTCAAGTTTTCTACTCCTCCTTTTGGCCTGGGTTATGACCCAACAGATGATGAGATTGAGGAAAAGAAAGCTAAAGCCAGAGAAAGATATGCAAATAAGGGAGAGAATTTGACATCTTGATTAGGCCATACTTAAAAAAATTGAATGGTTATTTTGTCAAAGAAGGAGAGATAGTTCCTTATCGTGCTTTTCCAAAACCTTGGATCTTTCTAGTTACTACTTTTAATGAAGGATGAAATATGAGTCATGCAGCAGAAGCTAAATAAAAAGGTTTTATTTCAATCAAAAATCTGATGTGACTCGATTTTTAATTTTCAAAACTTTTTATAAAATCATTTACCATGCCAAACTCTTTTAGCGTGGTAGGTTTAGTTATTCATTAAACTCTTTAATAAATTCCTAAACCTAGGTTTAGACCTATATTTATATCAAGGATATTTATTCAATTATTGTGTAAAACACAGTAGGAGTAAAGAAGGGATAAAATGTATCAAATACCTCAACTCCCTACTTCTTTTAGCTCCATAAGTGCGAAGCCTCTAGCATGACTCAGACTAAAGCTTTCCTAATAGCTTATTTCTCCTTTTCTTCTCGAAGAAGAATGAACCCTCTCTTGGTTGCCCAAATGTTTTGATATAGCTTCAGAACTTGAGACCTTTGGGGATTTGTTTGGACTTTGATTCTCACACATACATTCTTTCTCTAGGATTAAGAAGTAGAGTTTATAATTGAAGAACTCTTCTTGAAAAATAAACTCCCATTCACTAAAATAATGTGTTGATTTTAACTTTCTCTCTCTAACTCTTAAAGATCTTCTCACTCAAGTTCTTTAGAGAAGAAGATGAATATTGCTAGAGTTCAAATGTCATAGGGATAAATATGACGAGCTTATGTTCTCAAACTAATGACTTAGCTTCCCTTTTCCTTGATTTTGGGAGGAAATAATGGAATGTGCTTATTTGACCATTTAACTAAGGGATTAGTCAATAAGTCAGATAACACTAGCCATCATTAGTAGGAACCATCTCTAAACCCTCATTAACCATATCTAACGTGGATTAGGTTAATCATCTCATGAGTCCATCTAATTATTTTATTTAATCCAAAACCATTCAATTAGTCATACCCATTTGTATCTTATACAAACTAGGACTTAATTGAATTAATCTCTTATTAATTAGACTGTAAGACATGCTAGCTTCTTTGTAAATTTAATTACAAGTCCAATTCAATCATTGTTAATAATTAATTAAAATCTTTAATCAATTATTAATATGATTAATTCCAAGCCATGGGAAATGCTTTATAGTGTGAGACTTACTAGGTTCATGTTCTAATTAGCAATGGGATTCCTTACCAACTTTAGAAAGGGTTTATAGTATCAAATACCTTAACTCCAGCCTTTGTTTTTCTCCTTATGTGCGAAGCCTCTAACTAGAATCACACTTGAAGCTTTTGAAAGGCCTCTATCTCCATTCCTCTTCCAAAAAGCTTGAACACTCTCTCGGTTGCCCAAATGCTTTGGTCTCTACTCCTTTGTTGAGAACTTGACACTCTTGATGATTTATTTGGATTTAAAACTCTCCATGCACTCAGTCACAAGGATTTAGAAGAAAAGTTTATGGTTTAAGAACTTTTCTTCAAAATAAACTCCTTCTCTCTAAATGGTGTAGTGATTTGAACTTTCTCTCTCTAACTCTTAGAGAGTTTCTCTCTCTAACTTAATATAGAAGAATATGAATAGTGTAGTGTTCAAATTTATTATGAAAATAGATGATTGCTTAGGGTTCTTATACCAACAACCTAGTTTTCCTTTTCCTTAATTTAGGCAGGAAACTAAGAAATGTGTTTATTTGAGTATTTGATTATGTTATTAGTCAATAAGTCAAAAAGCCATCTATAAACCCTCATTAACCACATATAATGTGGATTAGGTTAATCATCTCATGATTAAGCCTAATTATTTTAATTATGTCCAAAATCATTATAATTAGTCATGCCCATTTAAATCTCATACAAACTATGACTTAATTGAATTAATTTCTTTATGAATTAAACTTCAAGACATGCTAGGATCTTTATAAATTTAATTACAAGTTTAATTCAATCATCATTAATAATTAATTAAACTCTTTCATCAATTATTAATATGACAAAGTTCTAAGCCATGGGAAATGCTTTATGGTGTGTGACTTACTAAGTTCATGTTCCAATTAACAATGGGATAAAGAAAACTCTTTTTTCCCTACCAAGTGTGTAATCCTCGGAACACACTTAGTCTCATAAGTTGTGAGTGACATCCAATATAACATGTCATGACTACTTAATTAGGAATGAATATCGGCGATAGAATCATTGACAGTGCGTAGACCTCTTGATCATAATTACCGTGCACTTGAATCCCTTCATTACGGATTCCCAATCTCAGTTAGGGTCATGGAATAGTAAAGCCCTATATGCCAGGTCATATGACTTCTATTCGGTATAAGTTTTTGATAATTTGATTCCTAATAGAAAATCTTTGTATTGAATCTTTACTACCTAGGCCAAGGATTTGAGTATCTAGAATAATCAGAAGTCAGAAGAACCTTCATTGTTTACCCAAGTTAATGAATCCTTTCTTAAAGATTATTTATCTTAACATATAATTGATTATGGCCACCACATGCCATATACCAATACTTGGATATCATCGGTATCTAAGCAGTAATAAACCATAACCACTAATATGCTAGATAACATATCGCCTCAAGTCTAAGGATTATATGCCAAATTATGATCTAGATGTTAAGACATTTACTTGTGGATAAAACCTATGTGTCTATTATTCAATGTTACTATTTGACTTACTCACCAAATGAGTGTGTCCACTTATTTTCACATCATCACATGTGTGCATCATGATACTCATTACCTTCATACCAATAAGTATCTCATACATGTTATGGATGACAACATAGGTGACTATTTTTTCGGATTAATGACGTTACTACCAATAATCCCCCGACCGTGAACTTGCTTTAGAGTCCATGGCAAAAAGAACCTACCTCCATATTCCTAATCTCTTAGAGAATAGATTCTCTCATATAAGACTCAAGGAACATATATACGTTATACAACAAAATGAAGGTATTCATTAAATGAAACATATATATTAAAAGCCATTAATGGAATAAGATTACAAATATGTATACAATGTATATGCTCTAGGGCATACAACCCTAACATTATCAACCCTTTGTCCTAAAATAGCCCCCTATGCATAATTTGATGCATCACATATAAGTTCGAAAGGTAGAGACTAATAATCGGGGCAACAATAATAGGAGCAGTTGTCAACTTCTCCTTGAAGGTAAGGAAAGATATCATGCATTCATCATTAAACTCAAAAGGGACATATTTCCCTAATAGCCAACTCAAAGGTTGGCAAAGTTTGGAGAAATCCTTTATGAATCTCTTATAAAAATAAAGCATGACCTAAAAAACTTCTTACCCCTTTAACAAATGTGGGAGGGGATAAATTAGCAATCAAATCAATTTTCACTTTATCTACTTCCATACCTTTATTAGAGACTATATGACCCAAAACTATGTAATGAACTACCATAAAATGCCTCTTTTCCCAACTCAAAGTAAGATTGCATTCAATGCATCATTCCAAAAAGTAGACGAATTTACTCAAGCAAACATCAAAAGAATTACCAAAAATAGAAAAGTCATCCATAAATGTCTCAATGTAGTCATCAATTATATTAAAAAATACTTACATCATGCATCTTTGAAAAATTGCTAGTGCATTGCAAATGCCAAAGGGCATACGCCTGAAAGCAAACATTCCAAAGGGACACATGAAAGTCATCTTGGCTTGATCCTCTAATGAAACAGCTACTTGATAATAACCTAAAAGTTTATCAAGAAAACATTAATATACATGTCCAACTAACTTATCTAACATTTGGTCGATAAATGGTAAAGGAAAGTGATCCTTTTTTATGGCATTGTTTAATTTTCTATAACCTATGCACATGCACCACCCCGTCATCATCCTAGTGGATACTAGCTCATTCTTTTCATTCTTTATCACTTTAATTTATATTTTCTTGAGAACCACATAAATAGGGATAACCCACTCATTATAAGTAATGGGGTAAATAACCCCTTCATTCAACAAATTAATGATTTCCTTTTTTACTACCTCACTCATTATTGGGTTCAACCTATGTTGCATATCTCTTTTGGCATAGCCCCTTCCTCTAAAATTATTCTATACATGTAAATAGAAGGATTAATACCTCTAATGTCACTCAACCCCCAGCGTATTGCTTGTTCAAGTCTCCTAAGTTCAGCTACCACTCTTTGTTCTTCTTCCTCACTCAACTTAGATGATATAATCACAAGAAAAGATTCATCCTCGCCTAAAACAATGTACTTTAGATGCTTTGGGAGCTCTTTAAACTCCAAAATTTAAGAAGATTCCTTCTCAATATTTTGGTTCAAAGGAAGTTCTAAAGTCTTAACCTCACCATTCTGAACTATTTTAGCTTTATTCAAATCATAAATATAACTTACAATTTCAGGAACTATAGACTCAGTTCCTTCCATAATTATAAGTGCACATTCAAGATTATCATAAAAAATATGTTGCTCAATTATATCATTAACAACATAATCACCATAATCAATAAAGCAACATTAATTAATAGGTGAGTTTTCCACATGAATTATGTTATAGTGTGTGAAATTGTTAAATATAGAAAATATAGTAGTTTGGCCTAGCACAAACATAGTCAATTTTCCATACTTAACATTAATAATAATGTTAGTGGTTACCATAAAAGGTTTACCAAATAAGATTTGCAATTCTGACCTATTAGTCAACCCATCACCCATTTCAAGCACAACAAAATCAATAAGCACAATTGAACCCTTAACTTGTACTAGCACATCCTCAATAATTCCCTTAGGGAATCTCAATGATCTATTGGCTAATTGTAAGCACATTTTTGTAGGGTTTAACTCATCCAAATTTAGTTAGAGAAATAAGGCATAAGGCATCAAATTTATACTAGCTTTTAAATCATGCATGCCTCTAGCCTCTTCTCTATTTCCTAACTCTATATCAATTACAAAACTTCCAGGATCTTTAGATTTTTGAAGTAACTTGTGTTGTAAAACAACACTTTCCACCTCCGACATAATAATCTTTTCCTCCAATTCCATCTTACATTTTTTGGAATTAAATTCTATGAAAAAATTTACATAAGCTGGAATTTTCTGAATAACATCAACTAAAGAAGATTAATACTTGCCTTGGATAATATCTTGAAAAGCACCTTAAATTGTTTATCATTCTTACCTCTATTGAGCCTTTTAGGAAACGAAATAGGTGGTTGTAGTGATCAGCCGCCTCATTAAGCTTAGAAGTAGTTGCACTCTCCTTCTCTTCCTCCTTTTTCTTGAGCACCCCAGTATGCTCCTTTTCATGCTCATCCTCATTACCTACAACAAAAAGGTTAAAATAAACATTATTATTAATAACTTTACCATTTTTAAGGACCGTGATGGCCTTAGCTTGCTCCAGTTGACTTGGAATTCCTCTAACCAGGGTTGTAAGTGTTGGAATAAGGATTATTTTGAACCCTTGCTTAGTATCCATCAAGTGCTTGAGATTCCTCTAGCCCACTAGGTATAGAATAGAATCTGGAAGTACAAACATTAGCACCATGCCCATAGAGTCCACATACCTTACACACCTCTTGAACATGAACTAGTGTGTTTCCTTGCCTTTTCAAGAGCTTAACTTGGCAAGTCAATTCAATAATTTGCATTACCATATCCTTTCCAAATTGATACCTCATATGCCATGGCTTACCTAGCCCTCACTCTCTTTTGCTGGGAATTAGTTCCAAGCATCTCAAATAGTCTATAAGTCTCATTGGGGGTAACCTCATTCATAGAGCCTCTAGCTGCATTATCTACTATCCTTTGGTTCTGATAAGTAAGTCCATCATAAAGGAATTGATTCAACAACATCAAAGGATAGTGATAATATGGGCACTGAATCTATAATAACTTGAAGCATTCCCATGCCTCATGAAAAGGCTCTCCTTCCATCTGAGTAAAAGTAAAGAACTTTATAGGCAAGTTAATAGTCTTTTGGTAGGAATAAAATTTTTGCACAAACTTAGTGTAAACCTCTTCCGATGTAATCAAAGAATTAAGAGGTAATGTCATCAACCAGGTTTTAGTAGCATCCTTCAAAGTATAGGGAAAGCACCTCATCCTTAATTGATCCTCGTTCAGACCTTGAAGAGGAGTAGTTTGAATAATGGAGTAAAAATCCCAAATGAAATTAAGAGGGTCCTCATTCGCCATCCCATAGAATGACGATAACATGCTATAGTGAATAGGTTTTAATTCATAATTCCTTGATGTCACATCTAATAGGATACAAGATGTAGCCTTACCGATGATTAACTTGGCAAATTCTTTCATAAGTCTCCTCTCATCACCTACGATTCTTGGTGGATCAACTCGGTTCTTATTACCTTGGTTTTGTGGCTCTACAATGTCGACCTCCCTATTATTCAAAGGTGGATCTTGAATCTTTAGTGTGTCCTCTATGTTGTTTTGTCCTTTGTTTTCTGCTCCAATCATGTGCAAATTATCAATAAAAGGAAGAAGGGTCTCTTCAAGAGATCTTCTCCCGTTCATAAAATTGGAAAAAAGAAGCTAAAATAAAAATAGCAAACTAAAAACTAAATAAATAAATCAAGAAAGAAACAAGGTAATAACACCTCACAAGATCTTTTATACTCCCCGGCAACGGCACCAAAAACTTGTTCGCCTCAAAATATACTAAAAAATAGGGATCGCAAGTATACATGCTATTGTAGCACCTGATGAGAACCATGGTTGTATCTCTCAAGGAATTTAAAAGTGTTCAACTTTATTATTTTATTTCTTAGATGCAATTAAAAGTAAAAGAAGTTTGATTTTAATTAAAAGAAAATAAAGAAAATAAGTAATAAAATAATGAATATGAATATGCAATGATATAAATGAGTTTAGAGAAATTAACAACCCATAGTCTATCCTCTATGATATTTAAGCAATTGATTCAATTAAGTAATTTTAATGATCCAATGTTTAATGTAATAATTTTAATGTAATAATTCAATTAGAACTTATTCTACTAACTATTGTATTCATAGAAGTAATCTAGAGAAAACATGCATCAATCAAAGGAATTAAGACTAAAACTTATATTCCTAATTCATTTTGGAATCTCAACTAAATATTTTCAGGTTTAGATTTCCACTCT
>CAOJBK012600940.1:0-14112 GCA_948294925.1 Codiaeum variegatum | reverse complement strand
TCCTAAGATGATAAGTTTGATATTCACTATCCATCTTCTTCTCCAATGGTTTAGAGAGAGAAGCTCTCTAAGAGTTAGAGAGAGAAAGCTTCAAATTCACACCAAATTTTGAGAGGAAGTTTAGATTGAAGAATACTTCTTCAATCTTAAACTTGTTTTTAATAACCATTGGGAAGGGAGTGTGATGGTGCATCAAGTCCAAAGTAATCCTCAAAGTCTCAAGTTCTTAAGTAAAGAAGCAAGAATCAAGCATTTGTGTGATTCCAATGAGAGAATGATTCAAACTTCTTGAAAAGAGCTAGAGAATAAGCTTTTGGGAAAAGCTCGATATGTCTCAAGCTATATGCTTCACATTTGGGGAGCTTAACAAAGGAGGGCTAGAGGTATTTCATATGTTCTAACCCTTATTTGTTTCTATTGTGTTTTGCACAATAATTGGAAAAATCCTTGATGTTGAATATGAGTCCATCTTAGCATTTAGTAATTTGTTAAAGATTTTAATGAATATCTAAACCCAACTATGTCAAACGTGTTTTGGCATAGTAAATATTTCAAAAAGTTTTGAAAACCAAAAAAAGAGTAACATCGGATTTTCGCAAAAATAAATTTAGCGCTGGGCAGCACTGCCGGTGCTGCTGTTCAGCAGCTGTCTATCCAGCAGTGCTGCTAGACAGTGCTGCTGTCCAGCAGCCTTTTGTCCAGTAGAGTTACTGGACAAAGCTGCTGGAGTTCCTGTCCAGCAACACTCTGTCCAACAGTGCTGCTGGACAGTACTAAAATTTGTTTCCGGCATCCGCTGCGCGACTCCGTATTTGCCCTTTAGCTTTCACCGCTAGGGCTTTTTCCACCAATATGCATTCCACAGGCTCCTTCATGCATTTCCCGCAGCACCTGTTCCACCTCTGACGGGGTAAGACATCTCAGCCAAGGCAAGGAGTACCCTCACTTCACAGTTTTCCCTAATAAATTGAGAAATAAGTGCTTATTCTTTTCAGATTCTTGGCTTCCACTGGTTCATCTGGTTCTTTTACCTCCTCTAAGTAGGCCCTGATTGGGTTTATCCAGCACAGTGTTTCTTCAATTTCCATGATTGTCTCTCCCTTTTCAGTGTTAGGGACATTCAGAGTTCCTAAAAATACTCTCCTGGGTAGGCCCGCAGGGTGTTGAGCCGCCAGTTTGCTGAGGCAATCGACCTTTATATCTCGCTTCTGGGGATCTTGAAGAATTCTACCATCACACCTTTGTTCTTCGTCTATTCCACCAACTGCTTTGCTTTTCGGCATATAGGGTCATTTCTCCCTCCTTTGTCTTATATTCTCCCTTGATGTGTCCCACCATCAGCTGAGAA
This sequence comes from Codiaeum variegatum, assembly GCA_948294925.1. NCBI lineage: Eukaryota > Viridiplantae > Streptophyta > Magnoliopsida > Malpighiales > Euphorbiaceae > Codiaeum > Codiaeum variegatum. The sequence continues at coordinate 12,764 of CAOJBK012600940.1, read as the reverse complement.
TCGATGTACACGTTCAGGATTTCTATTCGAAGATGATATGCTAAGCTCAAGCCTTGTATCAATGCTTCATACCCTGTGGTGTTATTGTTGTTTCCAAACTCCAGTCTTAAGGCATATTCTAGAAGGACTCCTTTGTCATTCTTCAGCACTATACCAGCCCTATTGCCTTTCATGCCTTTAGCTTCATCTACATACAGGTCCCATGTGATCCCTTTTTAATATTTTTTGTTGCACTTCTCTTTTTCCTCCTCACTACTCTGAGTGTCTTGATTAGGGAAGAGAACTCAAAGATGAAATCTGTCACAACTTAGGCTTTGATTACGGCTCTTAGGTGATATTGAAGCCCATGTGCTTCCAGCTCTATGGACCACTTTAGCATTCTCCCAGATGTCTCTGGCTTATGGAGGACCCTTTTTAGTGGCTAATCTGTTACCACCATTCCTTGGTGAGCTTCTAGGTACACTTTGAATTTCCTGCAAGATAAAACCAAGACATACACAATTTTTTTAATAGGCCTATAATTTAGCTTTGCCCCTTGGAGGACTTTGCTAAAGTAATAGATAGGCTTCTGAACTCCTTTCTCTTCTCTGAGTAATGCTAAGCTCACAACAAGAGGTGAGGCTGAAACATATATTAGCACTTCTTCTCTTGCTAGAGGCCTGCTCAGAACCTGATCCGATGTTAGAAAGGCTTTCAAGTCATCCAATTCCCTATGATAGTCCTCTTTCCATTCAAAGCTTCCATTTTCCTCAACTTTTTAAAAAACAACAAGTATTTTTCAATTGATTTTGGCATGAATCTATTCAGTGCCACTAACCTCCCTGTTAACCTCTGTACTTCCTTCAAATTCTTTGGTGGGGACATGTCTAGGATGGCTTGCACCTTATCCAGGTTTGGTTCAATCCCCTTCTCACTCACTTGATAGCCTAGGAATTCGCCCCCTTGGGTAAAGAAGGCACACTTCTCTGGATTTAACTTTAGGCCATATTCATTCACCACTCTAAACACTTCCTATAAATCCTAAATGTGTTCTTCGAATGTTTGACTTTTGATGATCATATCATCCACATATGCTTCTAGATTTCTCCCCAGTTGGTCTTTAAAGATTCTATTTACCAGCCATTGGTATGTGACTCTTGCGTTCTTTAACCCAAAGGGCATGGAAGTGTAGCAATAAGTTCCTTTTTTCTATGATGAAGGAGATCTTTTCTTCATCCTCTGGATGCATTTGAATCTGATGGTATCCCTGTTTAGCATCCAAGGAAGATAAGTACTCATATCCCATTGTGGAATCTACCAATCTATCTATCATGGGTAAAGGGTAAGAATCTTTCAGAATGCTTTGTTAAGGTATGTAAAGTCCACACACATCTAGTACGATCCATTAGATTTTTTCACCAAGACTACATTGGCTAACCAATCCAGATAAAAGACTTCTCTCATGAACCTAACTTTTAAGAGCTTATCCACCTCTTCATCAATTACTGTTTGCCTCTCTACCCCGAAACATTGTTTCTTCTGCTTGATAGGCTGATATGAGGGGTCCATGTTCAACCTGTGAGTTATGACTTCCGGTTTAATGCCAGGCATTTCTATTGAGTCCAAGGCAAATGTTGCCTTGCTTTTGGCTAAGAAGGCCTTGGCTTCCTCTTTTCCCCCCTGGAAGGCTGGCATTAAGCCGAAGGCATTTTTGGGGCATCTCTTCTCCTACTTAAAATTCTTTCAATTTCCCCGCTAGTTAAGTCCTCTAGGGGATCTGCCTCTTAATTACTTGGACCATGCCCACTTCTTCTGCTTCTATATGAATCATGGTCCGCCTTTTTCTTATGAGCTCTACCACACTTTCCTCTTAGGGAATTATGAATATATCCAGGTCTATTTCGTCAAGCAATGGGATTGGAACCCTCATCCTTTTTACATTTACATTAGTATCTACATCATACAGTAAGGGCCTTCCTAACAAAACATTATATGCCATTGGAACTTTTACTTGTACAAAAGTAGCCATCAAAGTTACTTCTCTGGGCGCTTTCCCCAACGTGAATGGGACTATAATAGTTCTCACAGCTGGAATCACTGTCTGATCTAGAGTTCGGATGAGGTTTTCCAACTCTGTTAGGTCTGATTCTCCCATCCCCATTTTCACAAAGGCTACATTAGACAATAAGTTCACATAGCTCCCATCATTTAGAAATACCCTCTGCACATTATAATTGTTGATGATGGTAGTTATGACTACCGGGTTCGCCCTTGGTCTATACTGCCACTCCTCTTCCTCAGCGGGTCTCTTATTTCCATTATAGAACACATATTCTGGCTTTTTTTTCTTCCGGGACACGACTTTTATCTTGCTACGGCTCAGGGCGACTTTTAATGGTCTGCTCATTAGGCAAGCCACATTACTCGCTGAGCCATGATTGATGATAAGAGCTCCTTTCCCTCTATCTACTTTGCTTGTACTAACTTGATCTTTTTTCACAAAGCCTTTCAGGTGGCCTTGTTTGATGAGCCACTCTATTTCTTCCTTTAGTGTCCGACATTATTAATGATGTGCCCATGAGTGGCGTGAAACTTGCAATATCGGGCCTTCTCCCTCTTATTTGGATCTCCTCTCAAGGGCTTTGGCTTCTGCTAGATATCTCTATTTTGGAAAGAGGAGAATACTACCTCCGGAGTTGCTATTAAAGGAGTCAGTTTTGAGATATCCAGGGTGTCCCGAGTCCCGCATTTGGCTTTTTTTGTCGAGCTGATCTCCTCTTTCTTAGTGGTTTCTTTCTTTCTTGTCTTTTTTTTTTCAAGCTCTGGGGCTGACTCTTTTGCCCTCCTTTTAGCTAACTAGCTATTCTTATAAGCCTCATCTTACCAAATTTACTTCTAGCGAGTACCATAGTTGCCTCCAGGGTTTGTGGAGCTTTCTCATTAAGAGCCTTGAAATATCCATCATGGATTGTGCCATTTTATTGGGCTTTTACAGCCCTAGACTGATTAAGTCAAGTTACCTTTAGAGCCTTCCTATTAAATCTGGCCAGGTAGTCCCTCAAAGATTGGCCTTCAAACTGCTTGACTTGCTTCAGAGCTTGGGTGGTCATTTCTGAAGGTATACTTGACCTAAAATGTCACGGAAAGCTTCCTGCCAACTGCTCAATTGTTTTCAATGCTACCTAGCTATAATCTATCATACCATTTTGCAGTAGCTCCCTCTAGAGATCCTTTAAAATCTGAGCATTTGTTGGCATCATTTGTGTAATGTAATTCTATGACATGCTTGTAGTTCATCAGATAGACTATGGGGTCAGCGGAGCTGTCATACTTCTTGATATTCAGAGGTTTAAGCTTATTCAACATGCGATACTCTACAATCTCTAAAACAAAAGGTGATTTCAAGGCCAACACTAGGTTCAGATCTCCTGGGATCCTTCCTTTCTCATGGTATAGTTCCTCCAACATTATCTTCCTTACCTTATTCCTTAGTTCCTGAGGCCTGTTCAGGCTCATAGCCTCCTAGCTATCTATTCTTTTCCTCCTTCCATGTGATATTTCTGGGGACTCTCTCGCGTTACTTCCTCTTCTCTCTTGGTGGGAGTGTGCAACCATTGATATGGTCCTTTTAGAGGGTCCCCTAGTACTACTCTTTAAAGATCTACCTCTCCTTCTATCTTTTCCCCTCACACCTGATCTTTCCCTTTCTCTTCTGACATCCTCTGCTACTTCTCCCCTTAACCCTCTCCCTCTATTGTTTCTAACTTCCTCTTCATCTCTTCCTTTGTGGCTCCTTTCTACTCTATCTCCCCTAGTATTTTCCCCAATCACGTCTCCTACGACAGATCTCAACATGTTCCCCCCTTTAGACTCTCCCCTCCTTTCCTCATCTCCTCCCTGCCCCTCTCTTGCGTCATTCAAATTCGGGCGCCTATTCACTCTCCTACCATTGGCACCATCTAAATCAAGGGGATTAAGGTTTTGTGGTAGAGTATTTTCTAGAGCTTTCACTGCCTGAAGCAGAGTGGTAAAAAGTTAGACAGCTTGGAGTAAGGTGGCTTGCAGGTTAACTCGGGTACTGGGGTTGAGGCTTGTGTACCATCTTGTGTTAGTGTTAGATGTGGCATTTGGGTGAGGAAGCTTTGCAAAATTTGGACTGGGGTTAGATTGTCTGGTGTAGGGATGGCAGTAGTAGGATTTGGTGGGTTGAGAGAGGTACTGGCAACATTGCCATGGGGTATAAGGGTGCTGTCTATAGGATCTTTTTTCAAGTTATCTCCCATTTTTGAACAAGAACTTGTGACTTGTAACTTTAGAAGGGAGATGATTTTCAGAGCAAAAAAACTACTTTGAAAACTCATATGAAGAGAAAAACGTTTCTCACAGACGACGCCAATTGATGGGTCTAGTCCAATCAATGATGCTAGATTCTCAAAACAGCTCCTTGATTCTGAACTCGATGGGCCTTGATTAGATGGCCTGCAATCACAAAAAACTGATTAGAGGACCAGGCAGATTGCCTGACAATGGCCATCCGATGATCAAGCTAGTTCTGGGTTGTGGGGAAAGAATCCCTCGAGTTTTGAGCTTGAGAGTTGTTACAGATAAAAGAAAAAAAGAAGAATTGGTTGAACATACCTATGACATGAGGTGGAAGACCTTATGTAGTGATCCCCTGTACGTATAAGCCTAAGATCGGAAGACTGTGGGTATTCCTTGAAGAGCAAGGATACCGTTGGATCAAAGATGCTTGTACTAGGAATGAGGTGGCAGGCGATGATTGGTCCACCGCCTTAGATATCCCTTTCTGTTTTTATCTGGCAATATCCTGGGGTGGCTATGTGTAGAGGAGACAATCTCTTGACATGTGTGAGTTATGCCAAGATGCGTGCTCTAATACTACTGTACTATAACGATGGTGACAATTTTTCTTCTTGTTTCAGACCAAGTCTCTCGTAATATTATAGTGTCTATGATTCGAAGTTCTGAACCTGAAAACTTACCCCAGACTCACATGATTCATTAGATTACTCAGTTAATTCGGATAAGTCTGATTTGACAGATAGAGACCCCTTTTTTGTATTTGAGGTCTTTTGCTTGATCCAGACCCAACTCTTTCTGTTGGCCCACGGAACCGGACCCATCACCCAGGAAGAAGAAAACGATACCTAAAAAGAAATGCAACACAACCTGAAATTTTTATGATTAATATGATTAACTTTTTTATTAATATTAATGAGGATATTTTAACGGCCAAATGATAGCCACGTAGTTTTGGAGAATGCACTCCCGCCAAAAAATAATTTTGCCGCTCATTGCCCATTTCTCTCTCTATCTCTAATATAGTAATAATATAAATTAGAAAATATGACGAAACCCTTTCTTCCTCCTTTTCATTCCTCACTTCCTCTGCAGCTGTGCAGCTTGTTTTAGGGTTCCATGGCGACTCAAAAGCTAACAGAATATGAAAGAAAGAGGCTCGAAAACATTCGCCGGAATGATGAAATGATGGCTGCTCTCAAAATCCATTCTACAGCCTCTCAACTCTCTGAGGCCACCAAACGAAAAAGGTAAATTTCTCTTTGAAATTAATAAAAATCCATCGCTTTCTAGTTTTATCATTGTAATTTAAGCTTAATAATATGAATTATCTGTGTAAATTTATTTTTAATGTCAGAGTTGGAGCATCGAAGTCCTATAAATCGAGTCCTGAGAAGAAAACCCCCAAAACTGAGTCTCCAATTGTTATCAGGCGGTCACTGCGAACACGAGGAATGCCGCCTGATTCAAAAGGTTTAGATGACGATTTTGTTGAGACTCCTATAAAAACTCCGAGTCCACAAAAACCCTCCCCGCGTGTCATGGGTCCCCTTAGTATAACTGCTGCTTATAGTGGAACAGGGTCAGATAGATCACTAATTGACGCAATTTTATCTCTTAATAAAAAACCCCAAGTTAAAGAGGAATTTGAAGTGGGTGTTCCAATTAAAACAGAAAGTGATGGGTTTCAGGCTGTAAAGATGGAGCAAAGTATTAAAAATGAAATTAAGATAGAGAAGAGGGAAATTGAGAGTTGTGTTGATGTGTGGTCGATGAATTTGAAATCAGAGAATGTAGCAAGAGTTATGCCAGGGAGGATACTGGTAGTGAGATTTTTGCCGAGTAATGATTTAAGGTTAATTTTAGCTGGGAACAAGTTTGGTAATGTTGCATTTTGGAATGTGAATAGTGAAGGAGAGGAAGGCAATGGAATATATTTATATCACCCGCATTCTGCTCCCGTTTCAGGGATTTTGTTTCAGCAATCTTGTTTGTCCAAGGTAATTGTCATGCCAAACTCCAAACAATTTTCTTTTTTTTCTCTTGAGAAACTTGAACATGTCATATTTGCCATGTCTAGGCTTATTGCTTATTATAAATTTCTCGTTTTATACTTTACATCCTTATCTGTTGAAGTTGGATGGAGGAGACTTCATTTGACGAAAAACATGTTATCTGAACTATTGGAATGAACAATGTATTGTTTTTCTTTTCCCAAAATTTTGTCATTTTCTTTCTTTAATGGACATTTTAATTTATTAGCATTTTATTATAAATTTTAGAGTACTTTTCGCAACCAATTTATCAAGATTAAATAATCTTACTTTGGTTGGATTAGCACAATGATGGCTAACAATCTTAACAAAATATTATGAGATCTTAGATTTTGTAATAGTTTATTATTGTAATTGAATGAGGTAACGGAATACAAACAATCTTGCGAAGTCTACTGTTTCATCTCAGTTCCACAAGATTAACCATCTAAAAATTAGTTTGCACTCCACTTCTTTATTTGCTACAGTTGTATAATTTATTAAATCTTTTTGTATTTTTGTCAACTTAGTTTATTTCTCATCTGCTTGCCTGACTTCAACTAAAAAAATTTCTGTTTGTCTGACATTTTTTGGGCTATGAAATTCTGATTTCAACTGATTTACATTTGTTAAAATCAAATGCAGATCTTTACCAGCTGTTATGATGGCTTTCTGAGGTTAATGGATGCTGAGAAGGAAGTATTTGATCTTATATACACTAGTGATGATGCTATATTTTCCCTCTCTCAACGACCAAATGACATGAATAGTCTATTTCTTGGTGAGGGTCATCATGGAGGACTGAATATCTGGGATGCGAGGACAGGAAGGTTTTCTTCACAATGGATTCTTCACGAAGACAGGATCAACTCCATAGATTTCAATTCACAGAACCCAAACATTATGGCCACTAGTTCGACTGATGGGACGGCATGCCTCTGGGATTTAAGAAGAGTAAATGCTGATGCACCCAAAGGTTTGCAGACGATAAACCATAGTAGGGCCGTGCATTCCGCTTATTTTTCACCCTCTGGAAGCTTCCTTGCAACAACAAGGTACATAACAAACTATCAGTGTCTTTGTTTCTCAGCATTTGTGTCTAACTTGCAAAAATGGGTTTTCCTGGACTCACTTCATGATGTTTCAGTTTTCCATGAATTTTAAGTTGTGTTACTTACATCCAATAAATATTTATGTATAAATGAACTAGTTCATGATGAACCGATGTACAAGTACAATTCTGTCATTAACAGTTTGTAACAACAGTTGCACACTTAGGTATGCTCTATATGAATCAAACTTATCTGTAGAAGGCTTAAAATGTATTTGAAGTATGTCTATGTTTAGCTCTATGCAGACTGTATCTCATGTTAGTTACTAGTTAGTCTGTCCATAATTTTCTATGTGATAAGCTTGTAGGTTGCATTAGAAAACTATTTTGGCATAATTACATCATTTTCCATTTTGCACTGGCCTCGCTCTGATTTTAAAATTTCTTTTTTCTTTTATTTATGGTGGGGAGCAGCATTGACGACACTGTCCGTTTGCTAGGTGGTGTCAACTTTGAAGATTCATGTTCGATAAACCATTACAATCGGACTGGCAGATGGATTTCTTCTTTCAGGTACAATTTTTGCCAATTTGACAAATGAAATGCTGATGTCTATATTTTTCTTGCCATATCCCCCAGTTTGTGGCAGGATGAGGAAAGTAGAAAATAATAAGATTATTTTGTGAAACAAGTCTTTATTTTTTTGCTGATTTATTCTTGCTTTGTGTTGTATGCGAGCAGAGCAATATGGGGTTGGGATGATTCATATATCTTCATCGGCAATATGCAACGAGGAGTTGATGTTATCTCTCGTCCACAAAGAAAAACAATTTTGACTCTGCAAAGCCCTCACATGTCTGCAATTCCATGCAGATTTGATGCTCATCCTCACAATGTTGGAATGCTGGCAGGTGCAACAAGCGGGGGCCAGGTTTACATGTGGACTTCAAGCTAGGAACTAATTGCTAGTACAAAACAATTCACATTGTGCCTTTCTGAACCAGCTGCTTCTAATATGTCTTCTTGTCTGTTGTGACACTTTTGTTCCATGTAAATGCTAATGCTGAGGACTTGAAATTAGTATTAGCAGCTCTTAGATTATGAATAGGCTTACTACCTTAGTTCCATGAGAAATGCTATAATCAAAGGATGCCAGGTTGGCTATCTTGAATGAATGAATGAATATGATGAGCTTGGATTTCAATGCGGCTGAAGGGCTTTCTTTCTGCTGTCAATTTTCACCTTGGATGGCTTATATGATCCAGGCTTCTATTTTCTCTTACTTCACCAAATATGAAAACAGCTAAAAGGGTGCAATTAGCTTAAACTGCGTTGAAACCAAACAGGGGAAATAGAGATTGCCGGCAATTATAGATTTGTAATTATGGATTTGTATTCTTCCAAGAGGTTAGTTCAGCAGGAATTAATTGCTCGTTACAGGAAAGCACGGCCTGTGCCATCAAATTTCCAAGCCACGCATGGTACAATAGACCTCTTGAACCAAGTCCACCAAATAACCAGTATTTACATGTACTATTTTCACAAACAAAATCACTGACACAGCCCAAAAGTGGAAGTGATCCATGGGAAGTAAGTGGTGGCATTGATCTCAAACCTGCCTTTGCTCCTGAAAAGGTCCAATCCTTTATTCCGGCATAAAAAGCAGATGCCTTTGGTAGAAGCTGCTGAAGAGCTTTTGAAGCTTCATCTATTGAGACAATTGGTGATGAGTTTCTTGATTTCCACTCCCATGTTGAACCCATATATAAACTGCGACTCCCCTCGATGGCAAGCCATGCATCTGATAATATTGATGGGGCACAGCTGGGATATTCATCCCTGAACATGAACATGCTCCATACTATCAAATTCTCAAATAGTCATACGAGTCTCAATACATTTAAAATAGTAAGATTGGCTGCTCACCACAAAACTAAATTATTTTTTAGCATCTGAAGTTCTTGTTTTATACAAATGTCTCTTAAGGACTAGTGATGATTCCAAATCAATTTCAAGACTCCAGTATAACAAAACAACTCCAGCATCAATACAAAATAAATCACATTCAACTTCATTCTATAAATCTCCAGCTTGATATTGTATACAGAAGGGGTAGTATAAGTGCTTTACCTGACATTACCAGGTAGCTGCAGGTGGGCAATGACACCTCTACATGTCCTCAAAGGAAGCTTCCCAGAGAGCTCCGGTAGCAGGTCTGCTTTGGAACCTAGACATATTATCACTGCATCATAGTCCCCTGTGTAAACTATAAACAAATAAATTAATCAGGAAATAAACAAATATTAATTGAACTTATGCATGCGAAGAAGAATATGCTAAGCCATCAAAACAAGTCCAAATGTTGTCTCAAACAATTCAAGACATATCAACACCAAACATGCATTTTATGTACAGTTGCATGTATACTATACATGTATTTCCCAGTTAAATCTTATTTTTTGGACATATCCAGGGCAAAATGAACATGTTAAACCTGTAACAGGAAGAACATGTCCAAGATGGCCACTTATTCAACTAAATACAGATGTTGTACTGCTGAAGATCTGGACATTCAAAAAAAAAAATGCCAAATTAAAGTGAAATTAGTTTTTGATTTGCTAAATTTGCATAGTCCAAGACTAAAAATTTTCTTACTATTCCTTTGGTCCATGCATAAAAGTTCCAAGCACACAGGCAGGTTAAATATATCCTAGATTTGGAAAATCATTTAACATGTGTCTATTTTGCAAGTTTTACCTTCTAATTCAATAAGACTTTGAATAGATTTCTTATGCAAGTGTAACTCCTTTTGTCCATGGCTTGAAACAGATAATTCTTTCACTAGATTTTTACAAGCCAAGAAGAGTGCCTGGAGAAAAGAAGAAGAACAAAACAGTATAAGATAAGAAAGAGAAACTACTACAGAACCAACCAATTAAATCTTCAGACCTGAAGATATCTTAGAGGATGGATGGTTAGAGCTTGAGGCATGTAAAAGGCCAAGTCAAGAGGTAGACACATATGCGGTACAAGTTTTTGGGCAGTTTCCTTATCAACAATCTCAATTCTGCAACTGGCATCGCAATTTTGAGCATTCTAATAGCAGAAGATAGTAACATAGATGTTACTGCGAATATAATACAAAACTGGTTCAGGTTAAGCAGTGGAATTGAGAGGGATTACATCATACAACACATTCAAGTTCTTGATGTTTGTTGCCGGTCTCAATATGCCCCTGAAATGAAAATATGCCCCTGAGAACCAAAACCAACCCAAACAACACATCAAAAGAATTAAAAAGAACAAACCTTCTCCTAATGATAAAGTTATCTAAACCATGGCTTGAATTGGAAAGAGCTGCCCTTTCTGCAGCATTTAAAAGCATCAAACACTCTTTCCAACACTCAGCACCGTTCCAAAGAAGCTTAACTGACATAAAATTTCACAAAAGATAAGCTCAATAAAAACAAAAAAAGGGTTACTATTAGGGTTTTGGGGAGGAAAAAGAAGAGAACCTTTAGGGGAATAAGGGTGGAGGAGACCTCCAGAAATTCCAGAGGCACCTCCTCCAATTCCCACTTCATCAAATATATCAATTCTCATATTCAGCCCTTCACCACTGTGCTGCCCAATTTTAGAAAACCAATGTGAGCAACATTCCCAAATTTACAACAAATTCAAATTAAGTATACCTTCAACAGATGCCATGCGACGGAGAGACCAGCAAAACCAGCACCGAGCACAGCGTATCTGCATTTTTTTTTATATAATTTACAAAATTGACATGGAAGAAGAATCCGAACAAATGAAAGGAGAAGGGTACCTGAGGGTAGGGAAGGAAAGAGAAGAAGAGCACTGAACGGAAGAAGATAGAGCACCAAAGCCACCTCGCGTCACCGGAGCTAACCAATCCGAAATCGTCAACATCACCCACCGCCGCTATTCTCTTCTGCTATGTAGTTTGCAAAGCAGAAACTTGGGGCTAATTTCAGTGGTCACTCAAAAAAAATTAACTTAATTACACTAAATTCGTTCAATTAATTTTTATATAATCATCAAATAAGATTTTATTCAACCATGGTATTTTCTTTTGCCTTTTTAAGGGGAAAACATACTTATTCAATTAATATTTATATAATCATCAAATAAGACTTTATTCAACCATGGTATTTTCTTTTGCCTTTTTAAGGGGAAAACATACTTACTCTTGAAAAAAAAAACTAAGGTTCATTCACATTTCTCTCACTCTAAACCTTCATTTCTGTTGTGCGTGTGTTAGAGAAATTGAAATCTTTAACTCTAAATTTGACCTTAGAATTAACATCTTCCAAATATAAATTTTATATTCATCTTGTTTTGCATTTATCTTCTCTCAAATTATTTTGAAGCTTCAATATGTCTGTGATAATGTAATGGAGTACAGAACATCAATGCGTGAGTGTGGAATTGAGACTCCTATACGAACTTCATAGACAGAGGATAATCCGGTCAATGTTTTTATAGTTGTGTGAATTTTTGGATTAAAATTAAAATCTTCTAATGTTATAATACATGTGTTTTTTTTTATCTCCATTATATTTATGGAAAAATCATAGGATTTCTGGAATTTAAGATTAGAAATTTCAAATTCTCTAACAGACATGCAACAGAAGTAAAGGTTGAGAGAGGTGTGAAGAGCTGGAATTTTTTTTTCAAGAGTAAGTTGATGTGGAGTATTATGGTGTCTTTACGTTAGAATGACAAACGAAGTTTGGGGAAATACCGTGGTTGAGTAACATCTCTTGATGATTATGTGATGAGTCACACACCATAAAGTGTATCATTTGGCTTGATATTTAATCTTGTTGATAATTAATTAAAGAGTTTAATTAATTATTAACTTACATTAGGTTAGACTTGTAATTAAATTTACAAAGATCCTAGTATATCTTGAAGTCTAATTTATGATGAGATTTATTCAATTATGTCATGGTTTGTATTGGATATAAATGGGCATGACTAAATTAATATGGACTTAGATGAATGATAATTAATTAATATGAGATGTAATTAATTATTGGCAAAGATGATTCCTACTAATTACTTGTGCTAATTACATTGACTAATTGGCTAATTACTTAGTCATTTAGCCAATAGAACACCAGCACATGTAAACCATCTTTACCACTAATTATCACTTTAGTTAGGTGACATTAAATGGATGAAGTATGGACCTATATATAGGAGTGGTTGTCATCTTTTGGAAGATAAGATTTTAACTCACTACTATTCATCTTCTTCTCCATTGAAGTTAGAGAGAGAAGCTCTCTAAGAGTTAGAGAGAGAAAGTTCAAATCAACACACAATCTTTGAGAGAAAGAGTTTATTTTTGAAGAAGAGTT